>JBBPBX010008574.1:0-62191 GCA_038048925.1 Garcialebias charrua
CTACCTTTCATTTTGATTTGTGTATTATTTGTGTTTTATTGTATGGAATTTTTTGTATTTTAAATGAAATGAATACATTTTTTTTGGAATTTGGAATAATTGTCACAACGCAAGGAACCCAGAGTAGTACGAGACCAGAAAGGATAAGATTCAATTGTAAAAAAGAACAGTGATTATTATTTACAGTGTGACTACGTGATGAGACTTGGGTCCAGGATGAAGGACTGAGGGATCCACAATCTTTCTTCAGGTTCATAACCCTCCCAGTCAACTAGATACTGGAACCCACGCCCTCGGCGTTGCACGTCCAGGATGTTCCTGACACTGAAGGCAGGGTGGTTGTCAATTAACCAGGCGGGTGGAAGGAGGTCGGCAGGAGGGCACAAGGGAGTTGTTGATACCGGTTTGACCTAGGAGACATGAAAGGTAGGATGGACTTTCATTGAGCTTGGGAGTTGAAGATGGGGTTTATGATTTTAGTGATAGGAAAGGGGCCGATGAACCGGGGCGCCATCTTCCTGGATGTGTCTTTGAGATTGATATATCTGGTGGAAAACCACACCTCCTGACCCACCTGGTAGAGCTAGTGCACGGTGGCGAGCAGCAAATTTCTTCTTTTGGGCTGCAGTCCGAGTCAGGGCTGCCTTAGCCTGTCGTCAGACTCGTCTACATCGGCAAAAATGGTGTTGCACCGAAGGAACGGAATTGTCGGTCTCCTGGCTGGGGAATAAAGGAGGGACATAGCCAAGGGAGGCCTCAAAAGGGGACATACCTGTGTCCGATGGTTTATGTGTGTTGTGGGCATACTCCACCCACACCAGGTGCTGGCTCCAGGCTGAGGGGTTTCTCTCAACGACACATCGAAGAGTGGTCTCCAGTTCTTGGTTACAGCGCTCAGCCTGGTCATTGGATTGGGATGGTATCCGGGTGTGAGACTGGAGGATGCCACTAACGTCTTGCAGAAGGCTTGCCAGACCTGGGAAACAAATTGTGGACCACGGTCCGAGACTACATCGGAGGAAATTCCATGAATTCGGAAGACATATTTCATTAACAATCGAGTGGTTTCGAATGCAGATGGGAGCTTAAGCAAGGGAACAAAATGAGCCACTTTAGAAAACCTGTCAAAGATCGTTAGGATGGTGGTGTTACCTTCACTGGGGGGTAGACTCGTGACGAAGTCCAACGAGATGTGCAACCTGGGATGACTAGGAGTTGGTAGAGGTTGTAGCAGGCCGGCTGATGGTCTATTACAGGTCTCATTACGAGTACAGGTAGGACAGGCTGCTACAAACCCCTTTACATCTTTGGTGAGGGTGGGCCACCAGAAATGACTCTTGGTAAGAGAGAGCATGCAAGACGTACCAGGATGACAGGAAAACTTGAAGGGTGTGTATTCAGTGTAGTACCTTGGCCCTCATAGCAGAGGGGATGAAGAGGGTCCTGGGAGGTCCGGTGCCAGGGTCAGGTTCATCCTTTTGAGCCTCACGTACCTCCTTCTCAATGTCCCATGTGAGGGCCCCCACCACACAGGTTGGAGAAATGATGCTCTCTTCAGTCTCCATATTGTCTGGTGAGGAAAACTGCCTGGAGAGGGTGCCAGGTTTAACGTTCTTTGAACCAGGTCTGAAGGTTGGAATGTAGTTAAAGCTGTTAAAGAACAGAGACCAGCGTGCCTGTCTGAGAGTTAACCTCCTGGCGTCCCTGAGATACGTGAGGTTTTTGTGATCGGTCCAGATCAAAAATGCGGTTATCCTGCCTTCTAGCCAGTGACGCCACTCTTCTATCACCAACTTAACAGCCAGTAGCTCCGGATTTCCCACATCATAGTTCTTCTCTGCAGGGGATAAACGTTTAGAGAAGAACGTACAAGGGTGGACCTTATTATCCTCTGGAGACCTTTGAGAGAGGATGGCTCCTACCCCTGAGTCTGAGGCATTCACCACCTCTAGGATGAATTGGCGCTTGGGATCTGGATGACATAAAACTGGTGTGGATGAAAATAATATTTTGAGTTTTTTGAAAGTGGCATCAGCCTCAGGGTTCCATTTGAAGGTTCCATTAGTGGATGTCAGTTGGGAGAGAGGAGAAGCGATTTGGCTGTAATCCTTAATGAATCGCCTGTAAAAGTTGGCGAACCCAAGAAAACGTTGGAGCTGTTTCCTAGAGTCCGGAACCGGCCACTCTACCACAGCTTTGGTCTTTGCTGGATCTGTTCTGTAACAACCTCCTTCAAATATGAAGCCCAAAAACGATACAGAGGAGACGTGGAACTCGCACTTCTCCCCTTTAACAAATAGTTGATTTTCATAGAGTCTTTGAAGCACGGTCCTAACCCTCTTAATGTGTTCATCCTTATCTCTCGAGTAGATAAGGATGTCGTCTAAGTACACAAAAACAAAGTCATAGATGAAGTCCCAGAGAACGTCATTTACTAGGGCTTGAAAAACAACAGGGACGTTGGTCAAACCGAATGGCATGACCAAATACTCAAAATGTCCAAGCGGGGTTCTAAAAGCGGTTTTCCACTCATTGCCCTCCTTTATACAAACTAGGTGGTATGCATTCCTGAGGTCTAGTTTTGTAAAGATGGTAGCAGACTGTAGTTGTTTGTGGATGGAGTCAATGAGAGGGAGCGGATACTTATTTTTATTAGTGATGTTATTGAGACCCTGGTAGTCGATACAGGGATGGAGAGTTCTGTCTTTCTTGGATACAAAAAAGAATCCCGCTCCTACTAGAGAAGTGGAGGGGTGGATAATTCCAGAAGTGAGGGACTCTTCAATATACTTCCTCATGGACTCACGTTCAAGACCAGAGAGATTGTACAATCGACTGGCAGGAAAGGGAGACCCAGGTGTCATGATATGATGATGTAACAGTTTAGCCACTTGGTGTCAGTATAACTCTTGGTTACATGGTGGTGTAAAAAGGTATATAAGTGAAGAAGACTTGATTGTTGTCAGGTGTGACACAGCAGAATAAAGTGGTGTTCAAACAACATGCTGGACTCTCTTGGTGGTATTAAACGGAACACAACATGGTGTCAGGAGTAAAGTAACCAGTTTGGATCACTGACAAGTGAGGAACATGGATTATTTGAAGCCACCAGAGAATTTGAAGCTGAGCGGCAATGTTGACAGCAGTTGGAGGAACTTCAAGCAACAGTTTCTGCTGTATGTGAAGGCCATGGGACTGGATGAGGAGCCAGACAGCAGAAAGGTAGCACTACTGCTGACAATAGCAGGTTCACAAGCCATTGAAGTGTACAACACATTTGTTTTTGATAATGAAGACGACAAAGACAAGTTGGAGAATGTGCTTGATTATTTTGATAGACACTGTTCACCAAAGAAAAATGAAACATACGAGAGATATGTGTTCCGATCTCGTGTGCAGCATCAACATGAAACGTTTGATAGTTTTCTGACTGATCTGAAGTTGAAGGCTCAGACATGTAACTTTTGCACCTTGAAAGACTCCATGATTCGTGACCAGATGGTGTTCGGCGTGGCAGACAAGCAGATCCGAGAAAGGCTGTTGAGAGAAATGGAGCTTTCCTTGGAAGGAGCTATGAAGATTTGCCAAGCCAGTGAGCTCTCCCGGATACACCTGAGGACTTTCAACAATGCAGACAACCCGGCCAGCATCAGTGAATCTGTTGTGGTTGGTGCAGTTTCAAGCAGAGGACAACATCGCAGAGGACAATGGGCTGTGCAACGCATGGATGAAGAGTTCAACTGTAAGAGATGTGGTTCTCGACATAAGCTTAAACAATGTCCTGCATATGGAAAGCAATGTTCTCAGTGTGGGGAAAAAAAAACATTTTGCCAAGCAGTGCTTTTCGAAAAGAAGAGGAAGGTCTGTGAATTTGGTTGAAGATGAAGATGCTGATGAAGATGCTGATCTGAGTGACACATTTTTTATTGGTATGGTAAACTGTGAAGATAAACCACAAGAAACAATTCATGTTATCCGAGAAGATAAATGGATAGCACCGTTGCAAATTAATGGCACTATTATTCCCATGAAATTGGACACTGGTGCTAAAGCAAACCTGATTAGTATGTCTGACATTAAAACAATGAAAGTCAAGCCAAAAATAGAGAATAAAATAATCACGCTCAGAGATTATAATGGACAAAGTATAAGGTGTTTGGGAACGTGTAGACTAAAAGTGACCGTCAAAGGAAAAACACATAATCTATTATTCTCTGTAGTTAGTGATGGTTTGGACTCTCTTTTAGGTGACAAAGCCTGTGAAGACTTGCAGTTGGTGAAAAGAGTGAATCGCATTGATGCAGCTGTAAGTAAGCAACATGACTCTGTTGATTCTATAGTGCAAAACTATGCTGATGTATTTAAAGGATTTGGTGTACTACCTTTTACATATAAAATACAGTTAAAAGAAAATGCAAAACCAGTAATACATCCAGCTCGAAGAATTCCTACACCATTAAGAGATGAAGTGAAGAAAGAGCTTGAACGCATGACTATGTTGGGAGTGATTAAAAAAATTGAAGAACCAACAGATTGGGTTAGCTCGATGGTGTGTGTGAAGAAAAAGAATGGAGAACTGAGATTGTGCATGGATCCAAAGGATTTGAATGAAAACATTAAACGTGAGCATTACCAGATACCTAAACGTGAAGAAATTACTAGTGAAATGACAGGTGCAAGATATTACACAAAATTGGATGCTTCACAAGGTTTTTGGCAGCTGAAATTTGATGAAAGTAGCAGCAAGTATTGTACTTTCAATACTCCTTCTGGCAGATACTGTTTTTTGAGACTACCATTTGGAATAGTATCAGCATCTGAAATATTTCATAGAGCAATGGAATAGATTGTTGAAGGACTTGAAGGAGTTTGAGTGTATGTCAATGACATCATAATTTGGGGTTCTACTTGTCAAGAGCACAATGAGAGACTCGTCAAAGTTTTAGAGCGCATTAAAAGTCATGGACTAAAACTTAACAAAAGTAAATGTCTTTTTGGAGTTGAAGAAATTGTATTTTTGGGAGATATGTTATCGGTACAGGGCATACAGCCAAGTCAAGAAAAAAAAAATGCTATACTTAACATGTCAATACCCAAAGATAAAACTGGAGTATAGCGCATCATGGGAGTGATAAACTTTGTTGGTAAATTTATTCCCAATCTCGCAGCTAGAACGTCCAGTATTAGACAACTTTTGTGTAAAGAAAACGATTTTCAGTGGGCTGATGAACATGATTGTGAGTGGGAAAGCCTTAAAAAACTACTGACTACTGCACCTGTGCTGACCTTTTATGATCCAGCAAAGAGCATTAAGGTGTCGACAGATGCTTCCAAGGATGGTTTAGGAGCTGTGTTACTGCAAGCTGAGGGTGAGCTGTGGAAACCAGTTGCTTATGCATCCAGATCAATGACAGAAGCAGAGTGTCGTTATGCTCAGATTGAAAAAGAATGTCTAGGATTAGTTTTTGGATTGGAGAGGTTTCACAGTTATGTTTATGGCTTACCATCATTCACTGTAGAAACAGATCATCGACCACTTGTAACAATTGTGAGAAAGAATTTGAATATGTCTCCAAGAATTCAACGAATGATGATGAAACTTCAGAGATATGATTTCGACCTTATATATACGCCAGGAAAACACCTTATCATAGCTGATGCACTGTCACGAGCACCTCTTAAGGATGCAATGAGTACTACTGCAGAAGATGTGGAAAGCTATGTGAACATGGTGTGTGCAGCTATACCTGTATCTAATGCAAAGTTTGGACAGATTGTAGCAGAAACAGCAGCTGATGCAGAGTTACAACGTGTGGTTGAACACATGGAGAATGGATGGCCAGAAGGATCTAGTTCATTATTCTACTACATTAGAAGTGAATTGAACCATGTGGATTGACTTTTATTAAAGCAGAACAGGATTGTTATTCCACAAAATTTACGACAAGATATTCTGTGTAGAATACATGAAGGTCATCTTGGTATTAAGAAATGCAAAAGAAGGGCCAGGGAAACGGTGTTTTGGCCAGGAATAAATAGAGACATTGAAAGAATGATAGGATCATGTGAAACATGTCAAAAACACAGAAATAAGCAAACTAAAGAACCTATGATTATTATGGACATGCCAATGGAACCATGGCATAAAGTGGGAATGGATTTGTTTCATCTTCAGGGCAAATACTACTTGGTTGTCACTGATTACTATTCTAACTTTCCTGAGATGGCATTGTTGTCAAGTACATCATAAAATTGTGTGATTACACATGTGAAATCCATTTTTGCCAGGCATGGTATTCCATATGTGGTTGTAAGTGATAATGGACCATGTTTCAGTAGCAAGGAGTGGAAGATGTTTGTAGATCATTATGGATTTGAACACATTACATCAAGCCCCCTGTATCCTCAGTCAAATGGGAAGGCTGAAAAAGGCGTTCATATTCTCAAACAACTACTGAAGAAAGCTGCTGACAGTGGTTCAGATCCTTATCTTGCTTTGCTTAGTTATCGAGCGTCACCTCTGGAATGTGGATTATCACCAGGAGAATTGTTGATGAATAGAAAACTGCGAACTACATTACCATGTTACACTAAAGTGAGAAAGATTCCAAAACTACATCGAAAGCTAAGATCTTTAAAAGCTAAACAAAAACATGTGTATGACAAAACAACAAAGCAGCTTCCGCTTCTCAACAGAAATGACACAGTCAGAATTGAAGATTCTGGTAGATGGATGATCAAAGCTAATGTTCTTGAAGAAGTTGCTCCTCGATATTTTACAGTAAAAACTGAGGAAGGACAAATAATTAGATATAATAGACGCAGTTTGCTTAAAATACAAAAAACTGTTAAGAAGCCAGTTGTTTTTTGGTGAAGGGGATGGAGTAGACGAAACAGACAGAGAAGGACATAAATCATCTCCATCTAATTCTAGTTCTTTATCTTCTTCAAGCACAGAGATTTCTAGTGAACCTGTCTTAAGAAGATCAACAAGGCAGATAAAGAATCCTCAAAGACTGAACTTGTGATTTAAAGGTTAATGAATATATGTATTATTGTAAATGTAATGTGATGTTTTAAAGAAAGGAGGATGTAATGATATGATGACATAACATTTTAAGGTTAATGAATATGTGTATTATTGTAAATGTATATTGTGATATTTTAAAGAAAGGAGGATGTCATGATATGATGATGTAACAGTTTAGCCACTTTGTGTCAGTATAACTCTTGGTTACATGGTGGTGTAAAAGGGTATATAAGTGAAGAAGACTTGATTGTTGTCAGGTGTGACACAGCAGAATAAAGTGGTGTTCAAACAACATGCTGGACTCTCTTGGTGGTATTAAACAGAACACAACACCAGGGAGGAGGTCAATTGCACAATCGTAAGGTTAGTGAGGCAGAAGTGAAAGAGCTTGCTGTTTGTCGAACACTGGGGTTAGATTGTGATAAACAGGGGGAACCATGGAAAAATTGTCGCCTCGTGAGGAGTACTTTCCGAGGGCTGGTTAGCGACGGCAGAGCGTAAACAGTCGCTTAAGCAATTATCACTCCAACCTTCGATTCTCCTCAGCCTCCAATTATTGTGTGGGTTATGCTCTTGGAGCCATGGGTAACCTAAGATCAATTGGGTGTGGGGTGACTCGAATACGAAAAAGTCAGTCATCTCATGATGATTCCCAGAAGTTATCAAATGTAGTTTAACAGTTTTACAATGGATCTGAGCTAGAGTTTCACCTGTGACACCAGCGATGGAGATTGGAGGAATTTCTAAAGTGGGCAACGATAACTCTCTGACAAGATCCAGACTAATTAAATTTTGTTCTGTACCAGAATCAATAAGAGCAGACACAGAGAGGCGATCTTGATTTATTTGGATGATAGTAGGAAGCATTAGGCGATGTACGGGAGAGAATGCTGAAGTGCCCACCAGTAACTCTCTCTTTACTGGTAGGCATTCTCGTTTCCCCGAAACGGGCAGTTTGTAAGAAAATGGCAGGACCTGCCACATACATACATAGTTTGGAGTCTATACATTTCTGTCTTTCTTCAAGGGTCAAACGAGTTCACACAATCTGCATTGGCTCAGGTTTGGGCAGGAAGCTTCTTAACTGGAACTGTAGGAGGTGGACCGGAAACGAGCTGTTCATGGTTGTTGTAGTTCACTGACGGATGTTTGTAGGTGTGGGTCTCACCTGGTGACGTGAACCCGGAAGTGGAGTGGTTGTGGGAAGTGTAGTCCTGCTCTCTCCTACGTTCCCAGAAACGTTTGTCGATAGAGATAGCTAGCTCAATCAGTTCGTCAAAGCCCTCTGGCTCGTCTCTTGTGGCAATTTGATCCTTTAAAGGATCGGAAAGAGAATTTAGAAAAGTACCTTGCCCACCCATTGTCGACCCACCAAGTTTGTACGGTGATGATGCAGAACTCGAGTGCGTATTTGGCTACTGGACGCCGGCCCTGACGTAACCCCAAGAGTCGTTTTACGGCATTGGGCTTCTCCAAGGGACGGTCAAAAATCCAGTGAAACTTTTTTTAACAAGGTATCAAATTATACAAAATCCAATTCATGAAATTGTAGAAAGAAATTAACCCACCGAAGTGCATCACCTTTCAGCTGGTTGGTGAAATAAGTTATCTTGGAGACATCGGTAGAATATAACTGGGGTTCTCCTTTGAAGGCAAGTTTAATTCGTAACAGGAAACCTCCACACAGAGTGGGGTCTCCAGATATTCTGACGGTTTAGTGATTACTTGCTGGGTGGAGGCAAGGTCTTTGTGTTTTGCTCCGAAGGAACTGGACTCGGGCAGGATAGCAGGAGCTGGAGGAGGAGAAAAAGGCAAGAGTCATTGATTAAGAGCGAACACCATACCTCCCAGTTCCCTCATATTGGTTTGTGCTTCCTATTGGTGTTTTAAGACTTGTCGAAGCATTTATTCGAGTTGGTTGATGCATTCTATTTCTGATGAGGGGGTGGCTTGTTTGCTTCTGGTCTCGTTCTGGGCATTGTTTGGCTAGAGCATTTCTGTCACAATGCAGGGAACCCAGAGTAGTACGAGACCAGAAAGGACAAGATTCAATTATATAAAAGAACCGTGTTTATTATTTACAGTGCGACTATTTACAGTTGGTCGTCTCTTGGAGATCCTGCGAAAGGGAGTTGGGTTAGTGAAGTCCAATTGTAGCATTCAATAATGCTTGCTTGTATTTCCTTACAGGTGGAGGTGTAGGTGTTGGGCACAGATGTGAACCACCAGAGATAACCAGAGACGAGTCCAAGGAGAACAGGCAACGCAGGTTGGACAGGTGTGTGGCTGGAAGGCGAGGCACGAAGAACAAGAACCAGGACCATGGGAACTCTGAGCCAAATAGGAGTCGAGGAGACAGGATGACTGTAGGCACAAGAATGAAGGTAAGTAACTCGTATGCAAGGATTTACTGGCCAAAAGCATAAATACCAAGAAGGGTACAATGCTCCAACAATGAGTCACACTGGACTGCAGCCTTAAATAGTAAAAGGTCCTCGTCAGATGGATGGCCGCTAGCTGGTGGTAATCAGCGGCCAATTAGGAGGAGGAGCTGCAGGCAGTGGAACTCTCACAATAATATCTATGAGGTATTCCAGTCCGGCTTTCATTCAGCTCACAGCACAGAAACAGCTCTGGTCAGGGTCACAAATGACCTTCTGATGGCTGCTGATGCTTGTTTTCCCTCCTTTCTGATCCTCCTGGACTTGAGCTGAGCTTTTGATACTGTAGATCATGGCATCCTTCTCTACCACCTACAATACACTGCAAGGTTGACTGAGACAACTCCAGAATGGTTCTGCTCTTACCTGTCTGACAAATCTGAGTATGTCTCCATCAGGGAAGCAAAATCCCGGACTCACACTGTCACTTGTGGTGTCTTTCAGGTGTCATTCATTGGGCCCACATTATTCACCCTCCACATCCTCCCCCTCAGTCACATTATCGCTCACCACAGGATCTCTTTTCAGCAGATGACTTGCAGCTCTATATTAAAATAGATTATACAGGTTAATCACTCTCCTCTCTCACTACCTGTCTTGAAGAGATAAAAGCCTGGATGAATGCCAACTTTCTCCAATTAAACACATCAAAAACAGAAGCTATTTTGGTTGGTTCCCCGCATCGAACTCACTCAATATCTATCTCTACCATAATCTTCTCTGGCCAAAACATTCCCTTTGCTGATACAGTAAGAAATCCTGGTCTAAGATTTGATTTTCATCTTACATTTGAATCTCATATTAAACACCGTTGCAAGACTTCCTTTTTTCATCTCAAAAACATCTTACAAATTCTGTCCATTAATCTCCTTTTCTGATGCTGAAAGCTTGTCCTTGCTTTTATCTCCTCAAAACTGGACTACTGCAATGTACTTTTTTATGAAATTCCATGAAAGCACATTCAAAAACTTCAGTATGTTCACCAGCATACAGAACAGTGCATCCAAGCTTCTGGTGAAGCAAGGGAAACATGATCACATCACCCCAATCCTTAAATCTCTCCACAAGCTTCCCATTTCACTCCGTATTGAATACAATGTATCCTTACTAACCCACCATTCCATTCACGACAATGCTCCCTACCATCTTAAAGAACTGTTCACTGCTCAAACATCAACACAATCCCTCTGGTCCACAAATTCCTACCAGCTCTGCCCTCCATGGACACAACCAACTGTGCAACATGTGTGACATCATAGGTGACATGGATTTTTGTTCTGCTGCTCCTCATCTGTGGAGCAAACTCTGTAACCATCTAAGGATACCCTAGACTACAGAAAGTTTTAAGAAAGGACAGAAGACTTTTTTATTTGAATATTTTTCATACTGTTTAAAAGTATTTTTAATCCTGCTGTTTTTAGGTTTTTTATTTTTATTTTTAGACCTTTTTTAGTCCATGTTTTATTCTCTCTAGATGTTTACATATATTGTAGAACTTCGAGATTGCAAAATGTAAAGTGCAGTACAAACGGAGTAAATTATTATTATTATTATATACCCTCACTACACTTGGGTCTAGCAGGTCTGCCTGGCATCATCCCATGCCATTTGATCCAACTAAAAAAAAAGGTAGTGCTCAGATGAAAGCTCATCTCCTTTCCTCACCAAAGTGTCTTAAATGTATTGCAGCAAATCAGATGAGTTGCTTCTGAAGTCTATAACCAGTCTGTGACCTAGGGTGTCCTGGTGATTTGTGTACTTATGAACACCCTTTTGTCCTAATATGATGTTTGGAGTGAACAAACTATGACTAGAGCAGAAGTCCAACAACAAAACATTGCTTAGGTTCAGATCTCAGAGATACCATTCCTCCCAAACAAGCCTCTCCCTCTTAAACTGTCACTAGACATGTAGGCATTGAAGTCCCCAGTAGAATAATGGTCTCCTTCACCACTAAATCCAACTTATCACTTAGTGTTGCTCTGTTGACAGCTCTGCTCCTCTCGTTGCCCCATTGGTGAAGACAGAAAGCCTAAGGTCTGCTGAAACCATTCTAAATCCATCATCAGTCTTTGGCCTAAGATATTCTGTGTCACAAATTGGTGCTGGTGAACTCAGTTGTGCAAGCAAGCAGGCAAGGACTAAGGAATCCTAAGGATATATATAAAATAAAGAATGTAGTAGCAAAACAAAAGAGCTGACGGGGCAAATGGGCAGGTCATCACTGGTGAACAGGAGACAATGCCAGGACAAAGACTAACACAGAAACACAGATTTATATAGAGGAAACGCCAATCAGAAAAAGTGAAGGCACCAATGAGTGATCACAGATGCCAGAGACAGCGACTGAAGACGCAGGACATAAACACAACATAAGATGGGGCTAGACACCAAACACAAACCCTAGAGACATAAGCAGAGGATCAGGTGAACACAGACATGAACACAACACCAAGGACAAAACCACAACTCTTACAGTCTGGTTCTAAAAAACATCTATAAACCCACACTGAACATGTTTAATATGGACATCTCACACCTAGCACAGAACTCCAATAAAAAACTTTACTCATGTTCATTTCAAGGAGGCCATTCTTCCCAATCGCTCTCCTCGGAGTGCATTCTCAAAATGAGAAGTAAAACCTACAATCAAATGATGTACCAAAGAAATAATGAATAAGCAAAATAATGAATAAGCAAAGCAACTAAAACATATGATTTGTAACAATTAAATGGAATCTTGGACTGTGAGGTCTCAGTTTCTGATAGAGGAAATTTGCAAACTGATGTGTACCGCAAACCCACCCACACAGACCAGTATTTACAGTTCGACTCCCATCACCCTCTGGAGCACAAGTTAGGAGTCATCAGGACTCTGTATCACAGAGCAGACAGCGTCCCCACTAACTTAGGAGCCAGACAGAAGGAGAAATCACACACAAAACAGGCTCTAGGGAAATGTGGATATCCTAACTGGGCCTTCCTGAAAGCAGAGAAGAAACCCAAACAGGACTCCAGCCAGCCATCAGGTGAAAAGAAGGAACCCAGACCCAGACCAGTGGTCATTCCGTATGTTGCGGGAGTTTCAGAGACATTGAGACGTTTATTCTCTAAACACAACGTCCCAGTGGCTTTTAAACCCCAAAATACATTACGGCAAAGACTGGTTCATCCCAAAGATCCAGTCCCCCGGCACAAACAGAGTAATATTGTGTATGCTGTTCAGTGTCAGGAGGGCTGTGATCAGTCTTATATCGGGGAAACTAAACAGCCACTGGCCAAAAGGATGGCCCAGCACAGAAGATCAACATCATCAGGTCAGGACTCTGCAGTCTACACTCATCTCCACGCCAGCGGTCACTCTTTCAAGGATGAAGATGTTCACATCCTTGATAGAGAGGAACGATGGTTTGAGAGAGGAGTAAAGGAGGCCATCTTTGTGAAAAGAAACCGTCCATCATTAAACAGGGGTGGAGGCCTCCGGGTTCAACTGTCCCCCTCTTACAATGCTGTTATTGCTAGTATCACTCAGCCCTCTGTGAATAGCAAACAACCATCAGGGTGCTAATGATCCATTGTTAGGCTGATGGCCCTCCTTGATCATGTGAGCAACTGGTTTCAGGCTGTCATCAGCCAACTGGTTGTGCAACACTGTGGGAGGGTGCTATTTATAAGACTGAGCTGAACACAGCAACTCAGACTGAGGAAGTCTTTCGGACGAAAGACGAAACGTTTCTACATTTTTTTTGCTTTGTTTTGTTTTTATTTTTTGAATGTCCAGAGGACCAGACTTAGCTTTTTTAGATAAATGGAATCAGATTTTCAGATTTTCTTTTCATTTTGTTCAAGGTTGCTTGGTGTGAACAGAGTGGTAATCTACAACACCAGCTGTGGCCCAGATCTTGACCGTCTTCTGCAAAGTTACACCCAAGAAGGATTTGTGGAAATAGTTCCCTGGCCCATCAACAAACACCTGAATTCATCTCATGGTTGGCTTTATAAAGAACATGGAGGCGATATACATTACTTTGGCCAGCTCGCCACACTCAATGAGTGCATGTACAGATACATGGAGCATTCGCGCTATGTCCTGTTCAATGACATAGATGAGATCACCATGCCAAATAAACACAACAACCTCATGTCTCTGATGAACACACTGCAACAACAACATTCAGATGTAGGTTGTCCCTGTCAAGCATATTTTACATGTACACTTTATTTTCTTAACAACAAATTTTCTTCTTTAGGTTGGTGTGTTTCTCATTGAGACTCATATCTTTCCCAAGGAGCGCTTTGAGCCAAGTGGAAGGTTTCATCTTCCTCAGTGGAGTGGGGTGCCAGGTGTTAATATTCTGGAGCACACATACCGAGAAGATCCTGTCAGATATAGATTTCATCGTTACAAGTTGATTGTTCAACCAAGGTAGGCTGAAAACGCCTTTTGGTGGTCTATTTGAATTATCGCCTTCTGGCCAACAGGGAAAGGAAGGCAATATTGGTTTTACCACTAATTATGTGAGCATTTTGCCAGTCCTTTAGCAAAATATCTAATGAACCTAATTTAATAAAATGCTCAGAAAGTAATCACCGGATGTACACCTACAAAGCAAATTGTTTACTTTTGGAGTATACCAGATTCAAGATGGCTGCTAGAGTCATCTGACCTTAGAAAACACAGAAACTGGTGTATCCCAGATAATGTTACTGACATTGAACTAAATCTTGTATTAGTAGCAGCTGAGCCGTTCTTAAGGAATACTTCAAGCACTAACATGTTTCACATTTCACAAGTTTGGAGAAAAAAAAACACTAAACTCTGTTATTAATCAACTTAATAAGATGATCTTGCTCTAGTACCACTTCGGGTATTTATCAAGAAAAACTTTTCATATTATAATAAAGCATTGTTCAATTTAATTAAAACTGCAATAAATGTGAAGCATTTGAGTTTACAGTACATTGAAAGACACTGAAACCCTCAATGCCTCCGATGTGTGTCCCATTGGTGTAAGAATGTGATTCAAAGCAGTGATTAATCTACAGATTCAGATTAGCTTTGTAGAGATATAGAAGAGTGCTGTATGAATGTATGAATTGTCAAATGAGGACACATATTGAATTGTAAAGCACTTGGAGTGTCTTGATTACATAGAAAGGGTAAATAAGAAATAAGCACAGTCCATTTACCATTTTAAGCATTAATATTTATATCATCGTATCATATTATGTCACACCAGAAAGACAGCCATGTATTTGCTCTGTTGTTGACCTGGCAGAGGCATGCAGATGTCATACAGTATCTACTGGACTTAAGGTGCAGGAAGTTAAAGGTTGGCCCATCCATCCATCCATCCATCTTCTTCCGCTTATCCGGGGTCGGGTCGCGGGGGTAGTAGCCTAAGTAGGGAGGCCCAGACTTCCCTCTCCCCAGCCACTTGGAGCAGCTCCTCCGGGGGAATCCCAAGGCGTTCCCAGGCCAGCCGAGAAACATAGTCCCTCCAGCGCGTCCTGGGTCTTCCTCTGGGTCTCCTCCCGGTGGGACATGCCCGGAACACCTCACCAGGGAGGCGTCCAGGAGGCATCCTAACCAGATGCCCGAGCCACCTCAACTGGCTCCTCTCGATGTGGAGAAGCAGCGGCTCTACTCCGAGTCCCTCCCGGATGACTGAGCTTCTCACCCTATCTCTAAGGGAGAGTCCAGCCACCCTGCGGAGAAAACTCATTTCAGCCGCTTGTATCCGAGATCTTGTTCTTTCGGTCATAACCCAAAGCTCATGACCATAGATGAGGGTGGGAACGTAGATCGATCGGTAAATTGAGAGCTTTGCCTTTTGACTCAGCTCTCTCTTCACCACGACAGACCGGTACAGCGCCCGCTTCACTGCGGACGCTGCACCTATCCGCCTATCGATCTCACGCTCCAGTTTTCCCTCATTCGTGAACAAGATCCCGAGATACTTAAACTCCTCCACTTGGGGCAGGACCTCCTCCCCGACCCGGAGAGGGCATGCTACCCTTTTCCGGCTCAAGACCATGGCCTCGGATTTGGAGGAACTGATCCTCATCCCGGCCGCATCACACTCGGCTGCAAACCGCTCCAGTGAAAGCTGTAAATCACGAACTGATGAAGCCAGTAGGACCACATCATCTGCAAAAAACAGAGAAGCGATTCTAAGGTCACCAAAACGTACGTTGGGGTTCACCCCGGTGAACGAGAGGATAGCCTCCCTTCGCCTACGTGTGGGGGGACGGGCTCTGACTGTTGTTTGTGCCTATGCACCAAACGGCAGCTCAGACTACCCACCCTTTTTGGAGTCCTTGGAGGGGGTATTGGAGAGTGCGCCTCCTGGGGACTCCCTTGTTCTACTGGGGGACTTCAACGCTCACGTGGGCAATGACAGTGAGACCTGGAGGGGTGTGGTTGGGAGGAACGGCCCCCCTGATCTGAACCAGAGTGGTGTTCTGTTATTGGACTTCTGTGCTCGTCATGGATTGTCCATAACGAACACCATGTTTAAGCATAAGGGTGTCCATATGTGCTCTTGGCACCAGGACACCCTAGGTCGCAGTTCGATGATCGACTTTGTTGTTGTCTCATCTGATCTGCGGCCGCATGTCTTGGACACTCGGGTGAGGAGAGGGGCGGAGCTGTCAACTGACCACTACCTGGTGGTGAGTTGGCTCCGATGGTGGGGGAGGATGCCGGTCAGACCTGGCAGACCCAAACGTATTGTGAGGGTCTGCTGGGAACGTCTGGCAGAGTCTCCCGTAAGACGGAGCTTTAACTCCCACCTCCGGGAGAGCTTTGAACACGTTCCAAGGGAGGCGGGGGACATGGAGTCCGAGTGGGCCGTGTTCCGCGCCTCTATTGTCGAGGCAGCTTATCGGAGCTGTGGCCGCAAGGTTGTTGGTGCCTGTCGTGGTGGCAACCCTCGAACCCGGTGGTGGACACCGGCAGTGAGGGATGCTGTCAGGCTGAAGAAGGAGTCCTATTGGGCCTTTTTGGCTTGTGGGACCCCGGAAGCAGCTGATAGGTACCGGCAGTCCAAGCGGCATGCGGCTCGGGTGGTTGCTGAGGCAAAAACTCGGGCGTGGGAGGAGTTCGGAGAGGCCATGGAGAATGACTTCCGTACGGCTTCGAGGCGATTCTGGTCCACCATCCGGCGTCTCAGGGGGGGAAAGAGGTACGAGACCAACACCATTTATGGTGGAGGTGGCGTGCTGCTGACCTCAACTCGGGATGTTGTGAGTCGGTGGGCGGAATACTTCGAAGACCTCCTCAATCCTACTGGCACGTCTTCCACTGAGGAAGCAGAGCCTGGGGACTTTGGGTCGGGTTCTCCGATCTCTGGTGCTGAGGTCGCCGAGGTGGTTAAAAAGCTCCGCGGTGGCAAGGCTCCGGGGGTGGATGAGATTCGCCCGGAGTTCCTTAGGGCTCTGGATGTTGTAGGGTTGTGTTGGCTTACGCGACTCTGCAATATCGCGTGGACATCGGGGGCAGTTCCCTTGGATTGGCAGACTGGGGTGGTGGTTCCCCTATTTAAAAAGGGGGACCGTAGGGTGTGTTCCAACTATAGGGGGATCACACTCTTAAGCCTCCCTGGTAAGGTCTATTCAGGGGTTCTGGAGAGGAGGGTCCGTCGGATAGTCGAACCTCGGATTCAGGAGGAGCAGTGTGGTTTTCGTCCTGGTCGTGGAACACTGGACCAGCTCTACACCCTCAGCAGGGTCCTGGAGGGTGCGTGGGAGTTTGCCCAACCAGTTTACATGTGCTTTGTGGACTTGGAGAAGGCATTCGACCGCGTCCCTCGGGGGGTTCTGTGGGGGGTACTCCGGGAGTATGGGGTACCAGGCCCTTTGATAAGGGCTGTTAGGTCCCTGTACGACCGGTGTCAGAGCTTGGTCCGCATTGCCGGCAGTAAGTCAGGCTCGTTTCCGGTGAGAGTTGGACTCCGCCAAGGTTGCCCTTTGTCACCGATTCTGTTCATAACTTTTATGGAGAGAATTTCTATGCGCAGCCAAGGTGTTGAGAGGATCCGTTTTGGTTGGTCGTTAAAGGTTGGCCCATGTTCTGGATTTGGGGACCACATTCACAGGTTGCATTCATAAAAAGCTCACATTTTAGCAAGTTGGTTTTGGTCTTTCCAACAGGGGTTATTGCCTGATTCAAGGCACTGTTTGTTTCTCTGTTGTTTACTCCTTTAGCCAATTTTCCCTGGGTTTCAGGATGTTTGGAAGCTTTAAGGGTTTTTAATGTTTATAAGATGGAACTCAATGGCGAGGTTCAGCTTACTCAACATACAATAAAAGTTTTGCATGCTAATTATTATTTCCTGAAGAAGAAAAAAAAGGAAGTGTTGTTGGTTTTGTTTTGTTTTATCTTTCAAATACAGCTAGACATTAACCTTTTATTTATATTAATATTACATCATTTAAATTTACAAAAACGAATTTGGGCTGTATAATCCATAAAAATTAAATGACAAATTGTTCTTAACCCATTTTTGTGTGTCTGCATCAGGATGGTGGAGCAGACTTCAGTGCATTTGGTGTTCAAGACATTTGGACAACAATACAAGGTTCCTCAGGATGTTTGCCGGATCATTCACATCCGTGCACCCCTGCAAGAATCAGTAAACCTGGAACAGCTTCATGTGGACAAACGACTGTGGGACTTTCAAGAAAAACTCATTCCTAATGTGGACAAGGTGCTGAAGAAAGTGGGGATGCTTGCGTCCCCACCAGTCAACACCAGTCAAGAGTGAATAGTTAAATAAGAATTTGATAACTTAAAAAATAGGCAGGGCAGCATGGTGGTTCAGTTGGTAGAGCTGCTGCCTCTAAGTGAGAAGGTTACCCGGGTTCAAATCCTGGTTCAGTGGCTTTTCTAAGTGGAGTTTGCATCTTCTCTCTGTGCTGCGTGGGTTTTCTCCAGGTACTCCAGTTTTCTCTCACAGACCAAAAACATGCATGTTAGACTGATGGTAACTCTAAATTGGCCCTAGGTGTGAGTGAGAGGGTGAATGGTTGATTGTCTCGTCTCTATGTGTCCCTGTGATGGACGTGCGATCTGTCCAAGATGTAGTCCACCTCTCGCACAGTAATGGCTGGACATGGGCACCAATGACTCCCATAACCCAAAACGGAAGAAGCGGGTAAAGATGGTGGATGGATGGATGGATGGATGGATGGATGGAAAAAGGCAGTAACTTGCTTTTTGAAAATATCTCCATATGTTTATGTTTATTGAATTTGTTCTTTTTTTTTTTTTACAAAAGAAACAATACAAGACAATCCCATAAATGATAATGTACAAAATATAAAAAAATGAAAGGTAGCAGAAAGAAGAATAAATCTTATTATATCTGCCCCTTTTTTCCAACAATCAGATTAAACAATAATAATCTTCAACCAACAGTACAAAATGACTAACTCTTTCTAATTTTCTAACTAATACAATACACATTACGCTATTTCATATATTTTTTTAACACATTCGTTTTGATCATTTTCTTAAATGTAAACATTGACTTGGCATTTTTAACTACATTCTCCAAGCCATTCCATAATCTAATTCCCTGGATTGAGGTAGAACGTCCCTTCAAACTAGTTCTGAATTGTGGTTTTACAAACATCTCTGTCCCCTTAAGATTATAACAACTTTGTCTTTTAACAAAATGCATTTGGATATTTAAAGGTAATGCATTATTTTGAGCCCTATACATAACTGATAAAATATTATAGTCTACCAAATCATGGAACTTCAATAACTTCAGTTGATAAAATAATGTACTTGATGGATGACGGTAATGTTTTCTAGTGATAATTCTTACAGCTCTTTTCTGTAATACAAAAATAGGCTTTGTGATTGTTTTACACGCATTCCCCCAAACATCAATACAATAGATTAAGTGTGGAACAATGATTGTGTTATACAACAAATACAGAGCTTTATCATTCAATAGGTCTCTGACTTTGTACAGTACTGCAATCGATTTAGCTATTTTTATTCTTACAGAATTTATGTGTTGTTTCCATGTCAGTTTGTCATCAATGATAACACCCAAAAACTTCACCTCACTCACTCTACAAATCTCAACACCCTCAATTTTGAGTGGAACATCAACAGTTTTCTTTTTATTACTGAATATCATGTAATTAGTTTTTTCTAGATTTAATGATAATTTATTTATTTTAAACCAAGTTTGTATCTTGACAAATTCTGTCTTTATCAATTCCAACATTTGTTCTATATCTTCACCTAAACAGAAAAATGTGGTATCATCAGCAAAAAGTACACATTTAAGGAGTCCTGACACATTTACCAAGTCATTCACATATAAAATAAATAGCTTTGGTCCAAGTACAGAGCCTTGGGGAACTCCACATGTGATATTACAGAGGTCAGATCTTACATCATTTATTTGTACAAATTGTTTCCTATCTTTCAAGTAGCTAGATACCCACTGTAATGCTGGTCCTCTAATACCATATTTGTTCAATTTTTCAAGGAGAATGGTGTGATCAATAGTATCAAATGCTTTTTTTAAATCAACAAAAATACTGATACAATATTGTTTTTGATCGACAGCAGTAGTTATTTGTTCCATTAATTCCATGAGAGCCATTGATGTAGAGTTTTTTGCTCTAAACCCATACTGACTGTTGCTTAGAATATTTTGTTTATCTATAAATTGATCTAGTCTGTTCACAAATAGTTTTTCAAGAATTTTTGAAAACTGTGGTAACAAGGATATAGGTCTATAATTGTTGAACACACATTTATCACCATTTTTAAAAAGAGGAACTACCTTAGCTACTTTCATATTATCTGGAAATATTCCTGTTGAAAATGATAAATTACATATATATGTAAACGGCTCAATAACATGGCTCATTATGTCCTTTACAAACATCATATCCATGTCCACCCAGTCTTTTGATCTCTTGTCTGTAAGATTTTTTACTACATTCATTATTTCCTCTTTGTTAGTTCCATTTAGAAAAATACTATTTGCACAACCTGTAATTGAATGGATCACATTATTATCTACTTTTGGTATTTTAGCTGCAAGGCTTGATCCAACATTCACAAAATATTGATTAAATCCATTTACAATTTCATTTTCATCATGAACTTCATCGTTGTCTTTTACAAAATATTTTGAAATACCAGTTTTTGCTTTATGATTCTTCAGAACACTATTCATTACTCGCCATGTTGCTTTCATATCACCATTACTTTTATCTAATAATTTACTATAATATTCTTTCTTATGTTTCCTTATAATCCCTACTAATTTATTTTTATACTTTTTATATTTTTCTTCAGCGCTCTGACTTCGCAATTTCAAGAAACATGAATACAAATAGTTCTTTTATGTGTTATGTTTTTATGTTTGTGGCAGCATAGTGGTTAGCACTGTTTTCTCACAGCAAGAAGTTCCTGGGTTCAATCCCCGGTTTGACCTGGGATCTTTCTGTGTGCAGTTTGCATGTTCTTCTTGTGCTTGTATGGGTTTTCTCTGGATACTCCAGTTTCCTCCCAGTAACCAAAAACATGAATGTCTGCCTTCAGGCCCAGGCCTCCCATGCAAAAGAGATCTGTGATCTCAGTGAGTTTGCCTGGTTAAATAAAAGTTAATAATATATTTAAATGTAGAGTTAGCTAAGGGAGAGATTGACTGTATATGTTTAATTAACAATGGAATATGTTATGAACAGATTTTTACAGTCTGATGGTCTTGTATGATTTATCATTCTTGTATCCTAAGGCAGGTGATGCCTATTACAAAATGCAACACAGAGTAAAAAGGCTCGGGGAGGGGGGACTGAACTTGTTTGACTGGAGGTCAGGGTGGCTTTTCAAGTAGATTCAACAAGACTTGACCAACTTTTAAAAAAAAATAAAAATACAGACAATGGAGGCAAAAGGGAAGGAGTGAAGATTCAACGTTTCACTGCTAGGAATGAAGTGTTTTGTTTTTTGTTGTTGAAGTAAATGGAAGTGGTTCAGGTGTGGTCTTTTTGTTTTCCTTTTTTTTGTTGTTGAAGTTTTGTTCTGACCATAACTGTAATGTCATGAACTGTACTGTCATCCAATGTCCATAACTAGACAAAGGTGTGTTAAGAACAATGTTGTTTGTCAGACTTGGCACAAAAGCCACTTTCAAGTTTGTGGATTTTATTCAGAGTTAAAACTTTGTAAATTTTGTCTTGTTCCAAAACTGGAGGCATTAAAGGTCCACTGACATGATTTTTTTACTATTCATAAAATTGTTCAAAATATATATATTTTAACATTTAAA
This sequence comes from Garcialebias charrua, assembly GCA_038048925.1. Lineage (NCBI taxonomy): Eukaryota > Metazoa > Chordata > Actinopteri > Cyprinodontiformes > Rivulidae > Garcialebias > Garcialebias charrua. The sequence continues at coordinate 21,783 of JBBPBX010008574.1, forward strand.
TATGTTCGTTTTTGCAAACAAAATGATAAATCAATTTAATTTTGCTTTAAAAGTGATTTTGAACTTCAAGCTGTGTTTAATCATGGGAAAACCGATTACACACGAACGCACCATCCGTGACGTAGTGTGCAGAGTGAGAGGCAGAGGGCTCTGGTCTCTTTAATAGCGGACAATTTAAAACACGATGAATTTATCAATCTATGTGAAGATTTGAGCTATTTGTCTTCATTTTGGGAAGCAGAAAATAGTTTGGGTGATGGAATAAGAAACAACAGGATCTAATTTAGGTCTGATGCTGTATCAGACTTACCTTCATGTGGAGCTGCTCACACGCGCGCACTGTGACAAGCCCAAACCATCTGCCTCTCATTCTGCACACTACGTCACAGATGGTGCGTTCGTGTGTAATCAGTTTTCCCATGATTAAACACGGCTTGAAGTTCAAAATCACTTTTAAAGCAAAATTAAAGTGATTTATCATTTTGTTTGCAAAAAAGAACATATTTAAATGTTAAATATATATATTTTGAGCAATTTTATGAATAGTAAACAAATCATGTCAGTGGATCTTTAAACATTTAAGGTGTGTTTGTTTTTACTTACCCATGTCACTTCTTTCAATTCATTGTAGGATGTTTCAGAAAATAAAGTTAATTTTCAATGAGCAAATTTTTCTTCTAATAATTCTTGTCTAATAACTGAAAGCTATACTTAATACACATTTCTGAAAAAGCTATGCTGCATATGAAATGTGTGTAATCCTGCACAGCACAACATAAGGTTATATTTTCACTCTATCTTATCCTGGATATCTATGAGTTAAAGTTAAACAGAAGTTGGGTGACTAAAGTCCTAAAATGCTAAACATTATTCATATAATGCATTGCTGCAGCATCTATCTTTGTTTTCACATGTTTCTTTTTATTCAATGCAATTCAATGTACAAAGTATTTATATAACTCCAAGTCCCAACAGAAATTATCTTGGGGTACTGTACAAAAGCATTCACATACATTATAAAATCGGATTATTAAAAGTTATCCAAGAAAGTCAAAAGAACGTGATGAACCTTCACTTCGTCACATTCTCCCATCCTGAGCAAGCAACAGTGGAAAGGAAAAACTCTGTTTTAACAGGAAGAAAGCTCCAGCAGAACCAGGCTCAGGATGAGCGGCCATCTGTTTCGATCGGCTGGGGTTTCAGAGGACAAGAAGGAGAACCAAACACAGAATGACAGGTCCAGGTGTGCTTTCTTTCTTTTCTTTTTTTTCCTGTAAGATTTATTTATTGAGGCTCTCATAGCAAATACATGCACATCTGTTAATTTTAGCATATACTGGTATAGAGAAACCCTTTTTTCCCCCTCCCAACATGAACAATTTCAATAGAACAGATAAACACACAGCAGGTTCTACAATAACCAAAATGCATTTAAAAAATACAGAAGAAAAAATATATAGACAGATCAACTGAAAATGAACATTGTTGGGCCAATGATCCTCCTTGTTCATGTGAACAACTAGTTTTGGAGGTCACCAGCAAACTGGTTGATCCACTATGAGATGGTGCTATTTATAAAGCTGAGTTTATTGCAGCTCCACAAACTGAAGAAGTATTTTGGATAAAAGACAAAACATTTTAACAGTTTTGTTTTTAAATCTGTCCAGAGGACCTGACTTAGATTTTCCTATCTGGATTATTGAGCATGAATCAGGATACTAACATCCATCCATCCATCCATTTTCTTCCGCTTATCCGGGGTCGGGTCGCGGGGGTAGCAGCCTAAGTAGGGAGGCCCAGACTTCCCTCTCCCCAGCCACTTGGAGCAGCTCCTCTGGGGGAATCCCAAGGCGTTCCCAGGCCAGCCGAGAAACATAGTCCCTCCAGCGTGTCCTGGGTCTTCCTCTGGGTCTCCTCCCGGTGGGACATGCCCGGAACACCTCACCAGGGAGGCGTCCAGGAGGCATCCTAACCAGATGCCCGAGCCACCTCAACTGGCTCCTCTCGATGTGGAGAAGCAGCGGCTCTACTCCGAGTCCCTCCCGGATGACTGAGCTTCTCACCCTATCTCTAAGAGAGAGACTAGACACCCTGCGGAGAAAACTCATTTCACCACTTGTATCCGAGATCTCGTTCTTTTGGTCACAACCCAAAGCTTATGACCATAGATGAGGGTGGGAACGTAGATCGATCTGTAAATTGAGAGTTTTGCCTTTCGACTCAGCTCTCTCTTCACCGGAGAGGGCATGCTACCCTTTTCCGGCTCAAGACCATGGCCTCGGATTTGGAGGAACTTATCCTCATCCGGCCGCATCACACTCGGCTGCAAACCGCTCCAGCGAAAGCTGTAGATCACGACCTGATGAAGCCAATAGGACCACATCATCTGCAAAAAACAGAGAAGCGATTCTAAGGCCACCAAAACGGATCCTCTCAACACCTTGGCTGCGCCTAGAAATTCTGTCCATAAAAGTTATGAACAGAATCGGTGACAAAGGGCAACCTTGGCGGAGTCCAACTCTCACTGGAAACGAGCCTGACTTACTACCGGCAATGCGGACCAAGCTCTGACACCGGTCGTACAGGGACCTAACAGCCCATATCAATGGGTCTGGTACCCCATACTCCCGGAGTACCCCCCACAGAACCCCCCGAGGGACGCGGTCGAATGCCTTCTCCAAGTCCACAAAGCACATGTAAACTGGTTGGGCAAACTCCCACGTGCCCTCCAGGACCCTGCTGAGGGTGTAGAGCTGGTCCAGTGTTCCACGACCAGCACGAAAACCACACTGCTCCTCCTGAATCCGAGGTTCGACTATCCGACGGACCCTCCTCTCCAGAACCCCTGAATAGACCTTACCAGGGAGGCTTAAGAGTGTGATCCCCCTATAGTTGGAACACACCCTACGGTCCCCCTTTTTGAATAGGGACCTCAGCACCAGAGATTGGAGAGCCCGACCAAAAGTCCCCAGGCTCCGCTTCCTCAGTGGAAGACGTGCCAGTAGGATTGAGGAGGTCTTCGAAGTATTCCGCCCACCGACTCACAACATCCCGAGTTGAGGTCAACAGCACGCCATCCCCACCATAAATGGTGTTGGTCGCGTACCGCTTTCCCCCCCTGAGACGCCGGATGGTGGACCAGAATCGCCTCGAAGCCGTACGGAAGTCATTCTCCATGGCCTCTCCGAACTCCTCCCACGCCCGAGTTTTTGCCTCAGCAACCACCCGAGCCGCATGCCGCTTGGACTGTCGGTACCTATCTGCTGCTTCCGGGGTCCCACAGGCCAAAAAGGCCCAATAGGACTCCTTCTTCAGCTTGACAGCATCCCTCACCGCCGGTGTCCACCACCGGGTTCGAGGGTTGCCACCACGACAGGCACCAACAACCTTGCGGCCACAACTCTGATAAGCTGCCTCGACAATAGAGGCGCGGAACATGGCCCACTCGGACTCAATGTCCCCCGCCTCCCTCGGAACGTGTTCAAAGCTCTCCCGGAGGTGGGAGTTAAAGCTCCGTCTTACGGGAGACTCTGCCAGACGTTCCCAGCAGACCCTCACAATACGTTTGGGTCTGCCAGGTCTGACCGGCATCCTCCCCCACCATCGGAGCCAACTCACCACCAGGTAGTGGTCAGTGGACAGCTCCGCCCCTCTCTTCACCCGAGTGTCCAGGACATGCGGCCGCAGATCAGATGAGACAACAACAAAGTCGATCATCGAACTGCGACCTAGGGTGTCCTGGTGCCAAGAGCACATATGTACACCCTTATGCCTGAACATGGTGTTCGTTATGGACAATCCATGACGAGCACAGAAGTCCAATAACAGAACACCACTCGGGTTCAGATCAGGGGGGCCGTTCCTCCCAACCACACCCCTCCAGGTCTCACTGTCATTGCCCACGTGAGCGTTGAAGTCCCCCAGTAGAACAAGGGAGTCCCCAGGAGGCGCACTCTCCAATACCCCTCCAAGGACTCCAAAAAGGGTGGGTAATCTGCGCTGCCGTTTGGCGCATAGGCACAAACAACAGTCAGAGCCCGTCCCCCCACATGTAGGCGAAGGGAGGCTACCCTCTCGTTCACCGGGGTGAACCCCAACGTACAGGCACCAAGATGGGGGCAACAAGTATGCCCACTCCTGCTCGGCGCCTCTCACCAGGGGCAACTCCAGAGTGGAAGAGTGTCCAACCCCTCTCAAGGAAACTGGTTCCAGAGCCAGAGCCATGTGTTGAGGTGAGTCCGACTATTTCTAGCCGGAACCTCTCAACCTCACACACTAGCTCAGGCTCCTTCCCCACCAGAGAGGTGACATTCCATGTCCCAATGGCCAGCTTCTGTAGCCGAGGATCAGACCGCCAGGGTCCCCCCCTCGGCCACCACCCATCCCACATTGCACCCGACCCCTTTGGCCCCTCCCATAGGTGGTGAGCCCATGGGAAGAGGATACTAACAATCAAATTTAAAATTCAGAATCACTATTTGCCTAGTAACAGTATTGCTTCCATTTGTAGAACCCACGAGCAAGAAAACAAAGAGACTCCAGTAAAATTAGTAAAATGTTTAATATGAATAAACAAAACAAAAAGCTGTCGGGACAGCAGACGCTTTAAAGGAGAGACATGGCGGGATGACGAAAACATGAAGCCTTGGGCGGGACAAGGACAATCCAGAGACAAAGACATAACACCTAGGAACTGAATATATCAGACGCTGACAAAGTAAAATGACAGACACCTGCGGTGATTAGGATTAGACACAGGTGTGACAGTGTTGGATCACAGGAGTAGAAAAGCTGAGGAGGGACAGCATAGGCGTAGATCCTGGGGGGGTCGGGGGTACGGACCCCCCAAATCTTGGGGAAATATAGATCTGTCCCCCTCAATAATTCAATAAAGGAAACCGTGTCTTTAAACAATATAAATATAAAAAGGCAAAAAAAGAGAGAAATCCGCCATTATTCTAAGAAAAAAAAAGGAAAATTTGCCCCCCCCCCCTTCTCTGTTGGCAAATGGTTTAGTCCAATGTTTACAAGGAACAACAAAAGCACCGGAGTCACAGGCTCCGGCGCGGAGCCGCTGGGTGGGAGTGAGCTGCAGCACAAACTATTAACTTCCAGTAAGTAGCTACTTAAAACATTGGCGACAGTGACTGGGGGGAAAAGGTCTTTTACAGTGTTGAAAGACAAGTGTGTCTGTGTCTCATTAGTGGCTGTAGCACCGGCAAAACGCAACGAGGAGCGACACTTCGTCAGCTAACACGCTAGCTTCAATGCTAACGAGCTCCCTGGTGGCTCTGCAACAGACAGAAGAATGTCAGCGCAGCTTTGAGCAGGATGGATTCACATTCATCATATTTTCAGGTGTGTAGCTCTTGAAAGAAGTAATGATAAAATATGTGAAAGATAATTAATTTAAAAAGAGTAGAGAAGATGTGATGATTAGTTAAAGATATTATATATGTGTAGCACTTTGTTGCAGCTGTGGTTGTTTTAAAGGGCTTTATAAATAAATTATTATTATAAAAATGTTGAGGATCAATACTTGTGTCACATGATTAATTAAAAAATGTCACTGTTTATTATATTACATTATTGAGATTTTGTATCTGCAACTGGAAGATTTTATTCTTAATAGGTTCTTAAAATATGCTACAGATTTGTTAATAGTAAAAGGCATATTTTGAATGAATGTTACAAACGTGTTCATTTCTACAAAACAGTTAATAATATCAAAAAGGCGTTCAATACAAGATCAACTGGACTTTATTTGTAACAGAAAACGTTTCGACTCCCATCCGGGAGGCCTTCTCAATTCCATGAACAACTGTGAGAAGTTTGGAGTTATAACAGAACCACGCACCATCATGTGTAAATTTCAAGCTGAGGTAACACATACATGTAAATTGACAGATCACACCTTAACAGTAGGGGGTTCCCTTGAGGTCTCTGACAGAAGACACAACACTGTATGTAAATTGACAAAAAACAACTCCCAACCAACAAACAGAGGCTTCTCAAAGAAATTTGTTAGTCTAATTTACAGACAAGACACCTCTGTTCCCATCCGGTGTAAAACGTTTCGGAATCAGTTCCAAAACTGAGTTATAAGTCTTGGAAAGCTGAAATCTCAGACCTCCTCCTCTGTTGAGAGAAGGTTTTTCTCTCTTAACATAAACAGCTTCCTTCACACCTCTCTCAAACCATCTGTGCTCTCGGTCCAAAATTTGCACATTCTGGTCTTCAAATGAGTGACCCTTGTCCGTGAGGTGGATGTGAACAGCTGAGTTTTGTCCAGAGCTACCCTCTCGTTCACCGGGGTGAACCCCAACGTACAAGCACCAAGATGGGTGGCAACAAGTATGCCCACTCTTGCTCGGCGCCTCTCACCAGGGGCAACTCCAGAGTGGAAGCGAGTGTCCAACCCAATTACAGTTTTGTTCAGCTGTTCACCTCCACCTCACGGACAAGGGTCACTCATTTGAAGACCAGAATGTGCAAATTTTGGACCGAGAGCACAGATGGTTTGAGAGAGGTGTGAAGGAAGCTGTTTATGTTAAGAGAGAAAAACCTTCTCTCAACAGAGGAGGAGGTCTGAGATTTCAGCTTTCCAAGACTTATAACTCAGTTTTGGAACTGATTCCAAAACGTTTTACACTGTAACTATGTACCCACTGCAGTGCTGGTCCTCTAATGCCATACACATTCAATTTCTCAAGGAGAATGGTGTGATCTATTGTATCAAAAGCCTTTTTTAAATCAACAAATATACTTATACCATATTGTTTGTTATCGACAGCTGTAGTCATTTCTTCCATAAACTCCATGAGAGCCATAGATGTAGACTTCTTTGCTCTAAACCCATACTGACTTTCACTTAAAATATTTTGCCCATCAATAAATTTGTCCAATCTATTAACAAATAATTTTTCTAAAATTTTTGAAAACTGTGGCAACAAGGAAATTGGTCTGTAATTAGTAAATGCACATTTATCACCATTTTTGAAGAGTGGAACAACCTTAGCTACTTTCATTCTGTCTGGGAATGTTCCTGTAGAAAAAGATAAATTACATATATATGTAAAAGGGACAATAACATGACTCATTATCTCTTTCACAAACATCATATCCATGTCTGCACCGTCTTTAGATATCTTGTCTGAAAATTTGTTTACTAAATTCATTATTTCTTCTTTGTCTGTTCCTTTCAGAAAAAAACTATTTACACAACCATTAATTGAAGAGTTCACATCTCCATCCACTTTAGGTATTTTAGTTGCAAGGCTAGTTCCAACATTGACAAAATGATCATTAAAGCCATAGACAATTTCTTTTTCATCATGGATTTCCTCATTGTTCACCACAAAATATTTTAAAATACCCGTTTTCACCTTGTGGTTTTTCAGAACACTATTCATTACAGTCCATGTTGCTTTCATATTACCGTTACTCTTATGTAGTAAATCACTATAATATTCCCTCTTTTGTTTTCTTATAATCCCTACCAGATTATTTTTATATTTCTTATATTTTTCTTCTGTCTCTAATGTTCTAGTTTTCAGAAAACATGAATACAAATAATTCTTTTTTTTTTAAATGCATTTTGCAATCCTTTCGTCATCCATGGTTTCTTAACAAAATCTTCTCTCATGCAATTTTGTGACATACAGTTTTTTTATACAAAGCTTCCAAAATATTCATAAACTTATCATATGATTTATTAACATCATCTACATACACATCATCCCAATTTTGTTTATCCAAGTCTTCTTTTAATTTATCCAATGCTTTTTTAGATGTATTTATTATTTTTATCTTTCATGTGTTTGTTTCTGTATTGATTTGATCTTTGCAATAGATCGCAAAAACTGGTAAGTGATCACTTATATCAGTCATTAAAATGCCACTTAACATATCCCCATCTGTTATATTTGAGAAAATATTATCAATTATTGTTGCACTATGTGTTGTAATTCGTGTTGGATTAGAAATCAACGGGTAAAGATTTAAGCTGTTCATTGAATTCATGAATGTACAGATGTTATTTGAATCCGTTTTACTCCCTATATCAATGTTAAAGTCACCATACAAAAAATTTTTTCATTACAACTCTTTTCTAAGAGCTCTATAATTTTATCAGTAAATAATTCTACACTTGAACTAGGTGACCGATATACACAACTCACTATGATGTTTCTATCATTCTTATTTATTATTTCTATTGTTAACATTTCCATTAGATTATCAACAACTGTCAACATTTCACTAATTAATTTGTATTTTATACAATTTTTTACAAATAAAGCCACTCCACCACCTCTTTTATTGTTTCGGTTCATATAATGTAACTCATACCCTTCAATATTAGCACTGTTTATGTTTTCCTCATTTAACCAAGTCTCTGATAGTGCTGTTAATGTAAATGTTCTATCTAATTGTTCCAGGTAATCTGTTATCTTTGATATATTAGCGTTTATGCTTCTGCTATTGAGATGAATAATAGAGAGTCCTCCATTTGTCATATTAATATCTTTAAATTGTTTTTCATTATAATATTCACTATCTTTAATAACTGGAACGAAATTTGTGTTAATAACATCTGCAGCATTATATATTTTGGATTCTGAATCTTCATACATTGTCATATTTCAATGTATTTGTTCATTAGATTGTTTATGTTGTCAAAATTTTTATTATTATTATTTTTAGTGTGAGATATTGTCAATAAATTATAGTTGATCCTTTTCTGAGCTTATCCAAGTCTTCCAACTCCTTTATGATTGTAGCCTGTGACCCTTCCTTAACCTTAATCCATATATTTCCGTTTCTTGTCCACGTAGATACAATTTTTTTTTGTTTTCTCAGCAGTCTTGCTTCCCATGCAATATTACTATTTTTTTGTAAGATGTTCATTTATATAAACTTTTGTTCCTGTCAATTTCCTGGCTTGCATTAACACATTATTTCTTACTTTCCTGCTCGTGAATCTCACAACTATTGCAGGTTTTGATTTGTCCATTTTGTAGGCTGGGTGAAACAAATCGAAATGTCCTAGTGATCCACGCCGATGTCCTTGTCCTTCAAAAATGTCACCACTTTCTCTAATGTTAGCAACTCTTCCTGTGGTGCATCTTCTGTTGTCTCTGAACCAGTGAGAGCTTTGATATATGACCGGGGTTTAACTTCCAGTCCGGTAATCACTATGTTTTCTTGTCTTGCATTTTGCTCTAGTTCATTGACTTTTTTTTCAAGTTCATCTATTTTTTTGTCCTTGTTGCTTATTAGAAGTTTCAGTTGTTTCACTTCCTCAAACAAACCCATCAGGAGGGTTGTTTGAGATGTCAACTTCGTCAGTTCATCACTCATAAAGTTCAAAGATTTTTTTAGATCTTCCATATCTCCAGAATTATGTTCCAGTGGTTCTTTTTTCTAGATTTAGACATTACAGTAGTTTTTCGCTAGATGGCAGCAGTCCCCTATTTTTCATCCAGAGGCCGAGGCCTGGTCATCCAAGAGACCCACCAGATACCCACGTCAGCTGCGTCCGAACCCATAGGCACCTTCTTCCCACGACGAGCACCCCGTGGCCCCCCCTAGCCTCCAGCAGCTGGAAAAGATCGCCGCTGATGGATCCATTTCCTGGAAGCACGCAGGCCGGACGGCAGCCAGACGAATCCCACGTCAACAGTAGACCAGGTCCAGCAGCGACAGATCACCGCACCGCCTCACCCCCCGGCTCGGCGACAAGAATCCCTCAGCTCGTCCACTGAAGGTCCAGGTTCGGACGCGACGCCGACCAGGCAACCAGCTTCCGCCGCAACATGAGGGGGTGTAGAAACATAGCAGTCGGGATGAGCAGGAAACGAGCGATGTGCAGTTCAAAAAGTTTGTGTGAAGAAGAAAACCTGTCGAAGGTAGGAGCTGGACACTTGGCGGATTGCATAAACTGAGCATTGACTGCAGCTTCATGGCCTCCTCCTCAGGAGGAAGTAGTGGAGAGGAATTGGATAGGGTACAGTTAGAGCTTATTCCACCACCTTTGATCCAGATAGTGGAGAAGGTCCAGAATTACACTACTGTCTCTGCCTGCCACATTGTTTACATAGCAGCATAGACTAAACAAATCATCAGCAATTTACCTCATTTTGATGTTTTCTCTTTTTACAAGGGGATGTAGTTGACCAACAATGAAAAATTGTTGGTTGTCCTTGTCCGCTTTTGGGTCCTCTTCTCATTTCTTTGAACTATAGTACATCCACACGACCACACCGACACTGTGCTTCGGGCACTCCGGCTGGGCCACCTGTAGCCGGTGGAATGGGTGATACCAAGTGGGAGGGGGTCAGTCCTCAGGGAGTTTGCTTAAAAACACGCAGCAATTTTACTAAAAAATTTAAATGAATAAAGAAAATCAATTATTGATGTAAGATATGTATAATGATGAAATTATGTCCTTTTATTGGGGGGGTTAAAATGACTGGATCAAATTATTGGGGGTGTTAAAACCCCCCCATCCCCCGTGTAAATTACGCCTATGGAGAAGGATGGGCGAAGGGTAAAGCCTATTCCTCCACTTCAGAAAGAGATAGTGGAGAGGAAATGGGAGTGGATTAAAACCCAGTCATCAAAAATGAAAAGAAAACAAAGAAGAGACAGGGATAAAAGTTGGTCAAATGATAGCAAAGACAAAGGTGAACTAAACAAAAATGCCAAAATAAATCCCAATGCATCAGGTCAAAACCAGGTGGAAGTAATCAGGGACGAATAATTTAAAGGGCGTCTTTCACTTTAAACACATGTAGTAGCCTTTTCAACTTAACATGTCTAAAACTCTAATTTTCATCAGAAATACGGCTCATATTTTAAAATAAAAGGTGCTACTAATACCAGTTTGGGTCTTCCCTCGCTACTCTGTCTAAAACTAGCGCCCCCAGCGGGAAACCGGAAGTGACATAACAGGAGGGGAACGTTCCTGCTTTAGCTTAGAAAGATGGGATCGCACCAGGAGGAGGCGACAGATTTTGAATATGAGATTGGACACAGGTTCAATACTAAAGGTCCACAGCCATTTAGTTTTGAGCCAGTGCAAGAGGTGAAAACAGGAGTAACAGAGCTAATCTAAATGGTGAAAGAAGAGCTATTGAAACGTGGGAACATGGAAATGCACACAGACTTGGAAATGCTAACTGGTAAGAACATTTTTTTTATGTAAAGTTGTTTTGACATAAGTATGTCATCTCTGACTATTACATCAAATATCTAACCAAATAACTTCTAGATATATACTACCTAAAGTTAAAATTTTTACAGTATACTGTATATAGCCTAAATATAGAGATACAGCATTAATTACACCACTGATGGATTTAACTACATTAGTCTAATCTTTAGTTACTAGGCATGTAACGGTACAAGTGGGTGTACCGAACCGTTTCGGTACAGCACGTTCGGTTCGGTCCACCTGCGTACCGTTTCGGTTATTTTTTCACTCATTGGACGTTATTAACGGGGGAATATATGCACAGCGAAACTAAATTTCCTGGGCGCATTTCAGCACGGAGCTATTATCGCGCAACACGCGAAGCACCCGCAGCATTTAGCCGTTAGCATGTCGTGTGCGGTCTTCTGTTTTGGAATGTAATGGCTTTTTTGACGAGCGCACATCCAAAGCTGTGTGGACTTTGTTTTACAAGACTGGATCTGCAGCAACACATCTGACGTGAACGTGCTGGAAACGACGTCACCCGAACGTGAACGAAGAAACAGCACTCAGCTTGTTACAAACAAACAGCGCTAACAACAACAGCTGAGCCGCATTAAAACTACTTCATCAGGTGATTCAGGTCGGTCCAGAGCAATAACGCAAACTGTATGAGTTTTTAAATCTCTGAATCTAAGTCTAAATGTTGTTTATGCGCAGGCTTTAAAGTTACTGATCCTTGCTACGAACATCCAACAGGTCAACATTAAGTCAAAAAGTTAAGCTCTTTATGAAAATACTAAAACTGATGTCAACAAGTCCTGGAGCTGACGCCCTGATGATGAGTGGGAGATTCAACCGTTCAAGAGGTATTGTTCTTTTATTATAATTATTATTTATAATTTTTTATTATTATTTAAAATCATATTCTTATTAACTTATTTTTTTTACCTCTGTGTTTTATTTCGTCTTGGACAGAGGTAGCATCTCTCTTCCACTTCAGGGACAGACATCCACCAGAGATCACCTGCTGCAGCTAAGAAGTGTGTGATGATGACTGAACTGAACTGAACTCTGAACTGTTCCAGGACCTGTCCCACTTGGAGGAGCAGCTCCAAGAAGTTGTGAGTACAGTAATGAGGACAAATACAGCCACACTGCTGCTACTGGACAAAAACTTGATTAGTTAGATTGTAAATAGTCTGTTGCTGCTTATTGTTCTGGTTCTGACTGTTATTGTATTTATTAAGATTTTTATTATTGTTAATATAGTTTATTGTAGAGTGCTGTTTATTTAAAATATCATCCAAATGAGTCACTTTTATTTATTACTACAATACAATACAAATGTATTTTTGGCATATTTTCAAAATAAACATTATATAAGTCTTTATTTTGTCTTTTTTTTTTTTGTACCGAAAATAAACCGAACCGAGCCCTCCTTGTAATTGAACTGAACCAAAATGTGATTTTAGCGTACCGTTACACCCCTATTAGTTATCTAAACAATTTTTTTCTGATCCAATTTGGGACTTTGGCCATTTATGAACATTGCAAATCCAGTGTCTAATATTATTGCTGCATTTAAATACAAATAAACCTAATTTAGTTTTAATATGTGTAAAAATCTCTCATCAGAGATCACACCATAGTTTTCATTAATTTTTCTCCTTATTTTGTAATGCATACTCAGGTGTCAGTGTGGCCACTGTGGATATATGGGCCAAGTCATCCAAAGTGTGTGCTGTCAGGAACTGGAACCATTCAAGCAGCTTTTGTTCAGTCTGAATCCCCCAGCACCTCACATCCTCTGTGTAACTGGCCATCCTGGATTTGCGGGCTGCTGTTTGAATCCCTATGTGCTAAGGCTGGCCTATCACACATTTAGAGAGCAGCATGGGCCAATACGTCTGCAGTTAAATGAGTAAGAACAAACATTTTCTACAATATCATAAGTATAGACTTTTGTTTCAAGGCATCACATATAAAAAAAATAACATGTCGAGTAGGACAAATTGTTTACTGTACAGAATTACATTTTTTTTAAAGTCATCAGAATGTTCCTTAGTAACTAAAATAAACATTAAGTACCCCGAAATCTATAAAATTATTGTGACATTATTGACAATTTTATTATTTTTGTATTGCAGACAATTTTGTTATATTGCCTATCGGCAGATGATTCGTTGGAACCATGGCATCATTGGGCGGCACATCCGCAAGCCTCTGCCGTCTTGTGTGGTGAACGCCATCAGATCAGCCTTCCCAGATGGAGCAGGACACTACAACGGCTTCCAATGGCCTAGTTTGGACTAGCTTACCTCTGAAATTATAAGTTTGTACATAATAAAATTGTATGAAAACGTTTGAAAGTTGCTTGGCAGTTATTTACATTGTCTCAAACATATAAACATTACTGTATATGATGTAATTCCTGATTGACAGAGATTTTTTTGACTGAGAAATTTTAGTTTTCAAACTGTACAGCCTAAAGTGTTATATCAAATGAGTCAGTGGTAAACTACAGTTCAGTAATTACATTTCAGAAGTTTCCTTGACACATTCAAATTGTCCCTGTAAACAAATTCGGTAAATAAGGACCTACGGTAAATCTACCTGTGCTGAAAACCTTGATTTTCTGACATACTGTACTACCCAACTTGCTTGTCCACTCTGTCACACACAGCTGCCAGTGGCCCAGGATCAGCTGACCTCTCTGCAGGTATTGCACCGCTCAGCAGTTCAGGGTTCCTGTTGTAGGTCTCCTGCAGCTTCCTGAGGAGTGCTGTAGCATAGTCTGTAATCATACAAATTCAATTAGGAGGAATATATAAATAAACAGAAAATCTCCTAACCTGAAATAGTTTTACCATAGGTTGGCTCCTCCTTCACTGGACGCACAGGCCATCCATCTTTCTTAAAGTGTGGATAGCACAATGTGTATCTCTCCACACCGTCCTTTGTTCTGGCTATGTCTCTGTTGCCATTGCTGTTGTAATGGAGAGCAGCCAGCAGCAATCTGTAATGAATAAAAATTATTTTCAGTAAAGATATTAAGTAAAATTGGGCCCCAATTACATTCAAAGAACTATTAAATGTAACTAATGCATAACATGAGAAGTATATTTATAAGAACTAAAGAAGAGCTAAATAACATTTAACTAGAATACATGCCCAGATATGAAAACCCTATATGCTTCGGAGCAAACTTCAGAATGAGTGAGTGATATGCTTCTAGTGAATATGTCTGATGCTGTGGTGACAGGTGTCAGCACTTTGTGTGAACTTGTTCCTGTTTAAAGTGCTTTATAAATAAAATGGTATGGTATGGTATGGTAGGTGTCTGACATCTTTCACAAACACTGGCTGGCATGCCACTTTCTCAAGTTTCACTACTGCAGTAGATCCTGTTGGTCACAAAAATGTATGTTGAAATAAACCACATAATTATAATTTGTCCAAGTAAAATATGACAGTAAGTCATACATCCCCAGGGTAAGTCCATCAGTTACCTTGAATTAGCCACTGTTTGTTCCGGTCCTGTTCTTCCAGTGGGAGGTGGAAACAAGAGGAAAACTCTTGTGTTCCATGTTCGTGAATATCTTAAACATGGTTCACAAGTGATTTCCACTTTGCCTCCATTAAATCTGGGTTTGCATCAGCTGTGGATACAGCTGTCCAGTACAGATGGTTCACGATGGACTGCTTCCACAGTGCCAGATCCTCACAGTCCCGTTCTCTAAAGACAGTGTCCAGTTTCTTTGCTAGACCTGGAAAAGTTTAATATAAATATTGTGCATTCCAAAACCTAACTTAATTGGTTAGTAAATTAAAGATTCTGTAGTAAGTACATTTGTAATCATGAAACAAATTGAAAGATTACTTTTTCCACAGTGCCAGACATCATAGAAGTGCTTTGTTCCTTGTGGTACAAGCTGATCTCTGACCCACTTTGCAACCTGCCGATTACGGTCTGTGACCAGAACATCAACACTCATCTCATTATCTAAGAAGAGCTTGATGCTCCGCTTCAGACACCTCCAGCTCACATCAGGTGCTGTTTGGAATCTCTGAGCTCTAAAAAAAAAAAATAAAGCAATAAAGTGAATCAATACAGATAACACAAAAAAGAAAACAAATCAATTTAAAACAGTTTAAATCAACTTCTACAGATATTTGGATAAAATCCATAATGGTGAGCATACCTGCACAAGCTGTACATTAATGACCTCGTTTAGTCTTTCCTCTGTATATGAGCCATTATTGTAAATCAATAAAACAAAATGAAAAATATGTGTTGTTTTTATATTATTTGTGCAGTCAAACTGATTCAAAGTTTAGCTGAACTTATCAAAACATTTTGCGTAAGACATGTGAAAGTTTACCGGTGGAACGATAAGAAATGAGCTGTGTATATCCACACTGAGTTGCATGATTCACTGTGGTTGGTTGGTGTTTCAGACCTGACACACAGTCATCAATCATATCAACTTCTTTTTCCATGTCAGGATTTACTTGTGCACAGAAGATCAACATCATCAGGTCAGGACTCTGCAGTCTACACTCATCTCCAGGCCAGTGGTCACTCTTTCAGGGATGAAGATGTTCACATCCTTGATAGAGAGGAACAATGGTTTGAGAGAGGAGTAAAGAAGGCCATCTTTGTGAAAAGAAACCATCCATCATTAAACAGAGGTGGAGGCCTCCGGGTTCAACTGTCCCTCCTACAATGCTGTTATTGCTAGTATCACTCAGCCCTCTGTGAATAGCAAACAACCATCAGGGTGCTAACGATCCATCGTCAGGCTGATGGTCCTCCTTGATCATGTGAGCAGCTGGTTTCGGCTGTCATCAGCCAACTGGTTGATCCACTGTGAGAGGGTGCTATTTATAAGACTGAGCTGAATACAGCAGCTCAGACTGAGGAAGTCTTTCGGACGAAAGACGAAACGCTTCCACAATTTTTTTTTGCTTTGTATTGTTTTTTGAATGTCCAGAGGACCAGACTTAGCTTTTTTAGATTTTTCTACCTGGATTATTGAGCATGCATCAGGGTATTTACTTGTGCAGTTTCTGCCTGCGACATTACTTTTGTAATAATCTGTAAAACAAGCATAAACAAATAATTTACTATTTTAAGGGATCTAAACCATTTAGCAGTATTCATGTACACAAAAGTAAAATAAAAAAAACATTGCAAAACTACATATCAGAAAACCCACTTTTTCTTGCATTTTCTAGATTGCACCATATTTGAAGTCCAAGACATAAAAAAGTTGTCTAACAAGTACAAGCCATTTATATTATTAAAGGAAATATTATTGTGAGACAGAGAAATAAATATAGCTTCCCTTATTTATTTTAGTTTGTTTTGGATCAGTAGCTCTCATGTAAATTATTATCTTACCCACCAAGATTAGAGCAGGACATTATTTTTATAATAACGTTCCGTTTGAAAATATAGAGAGGTAGTACGATCTCTGAATTTTATACTTAGCTGCACACATTATTTTAAAACATGGACATTATGTATAGACATTACTTTCATACTTTATATAATTCCATTTTAACCCAAAAAAATATTCTGCCAATAAACGTTCTTCAAAAATATAATAATAATAATAATAATAATAATGAATTTAATTTATAACGAACTTTTCAATAATGAAAATCTCAAAGTGCTCACATACCCTGGCTACTTCCAATTTATGAGCTGCTGGTTGGTATGACGCTCCGTAGAGACTGCTGCTGGTGGCCGCCATTGTTGTTACAGCTGCTCCAGGACACTATGGATCTTGCTCGCTTCTCTCAGTCCCACTGCTGTGAACTGATGGTACTGCAGCGGATTTCAGTCTGATCTTGTCCTTACTTCTGAAACCCATCCTGTGTTCGTTCAGGTCGCTCTCGTTGTAATCCTCCTGACGGAAGTGCGCACTACAAATCACCGAGTTGCTCGAGACGCTACTGTTGGTGAAATCCTGCCTTTTCAACCGGACAAACCTCACCCAAGCTGTGAAAGCTGGGTTTTTTGGTGCAGGAAATCGATGGACACGATGTCCAGACAAACTGGAGTTTGAACAACCCCCGCACACTCAAATATTAACCATTATTGGACCTCTTTCGCTTCAATACAATTCAATATAACAACCTTCGACTACTTCTCCTCTTCCTCCTCCTTCTATGTCACGTGTCACGTGACTCCAAAACCGTGCATTTTTTTTAGGCTCAGCGTTTTCCCCCTGATTTGTGGTTGTAAGGCGCTTGCTATTAATTTGGAAAGCAGGGAGGATTACCGGCCGGACCGACCTGTCTTATGAAAGGGGCTAGTGTTAAATACAGTCAAAACCTCAGGAAACGGTCAAGGGAAACCAAAAGAAGCAGAACAACATATAGAAATTAAAATAGCAGAACAACATACGGTAACTAAAAAACAAAAGAAAAACAGAACAACAAATAGGAAACAACAGTAGCAGATTAATGGCATGGAAATAAAAGAAACAGAACATCAATTTGAAACTAAAGAAGCAGAATAACAGCGTGGAAATTAAAAGAAGTGGAATAAAACTTAAAGCTAAAAGAAACAGAACAATATATTGAAATTAGAAGAAACATCCATCCATCCATCCATCTTCTTCCGCTTATCCGGGGTCGGGTCGCGGGGGTAGCAAACTAAGTAGGGAGGCCCAGACTTCCCTCTCCCCAGCCACTTGGAGCAGCTCCTCCGGGGGAATCCCAAGGCGTTCCCAGGCCAGCCGAGAAACATAGTCCCTCCAGCGCGTCCTGGGTCTTCCTCTGGGTCTCCTCCCGGTGGGACATGCCCGGAACACCTCACCAGGGAGGCGTCCAGGAGGCATCCTAACCAGATGCCCGAGCCACCTCAACTGGCTCCTCTCGATGTGGAGAAGCAGCGGCTCTACTCCGAGTCCCTCCCGGATGACTGAGCTTCTCACCCTATCTCTAAGGGAGAGTCCAGCCACCCTGCGGAGAAAACTCATTTCAGCCGCTTGTATCCGAGATCTTGTTCTTTCGGTCATAACCCAAAGCTCATGACCATAGATGAGGGTGGGAACGTAGATCGATCGGTAAATTGAGAGCTTTGCCTTTTGACTCAGCTCTCTCTTCACCACGACAGACCGGTACAGCGCCCGCTTCACTGCGGACGCTGCACCTATCCGCCTATCGATCTCACGCTCCAGTTTTCCCTCATTCGTGAACAAGATCCCGAGATACTTAAACTCCTCCACTTGGGGCAGGACCTCCTCCCCGACCCGGAGAGGGCATGCTACCCTTTTCCGGCTCAAGACCATGGCCTCGGATTTGGAGGAACTGATCCTCATCCCGGCCGCATCACACTCGGCTGCAAACCGCTCCAGTGAAAGTTGTAAATCACGAACTGATGAAGCCAGTAGGACCACATCATCTGCAAAAAACAGAGAAGCGATTCTAAGGTCACCAAAACGGATCCTCTCAACACCTTGGCTGCGCCTAGAAATTCTGTCCATAAAAGTTATGAACAGAATCGGTGACAAAGGGCAACCTTGGCGGAGTCCAACTCTCACCGGAAACGAGCCTGACTTACTGCCGGCAATGCGGACCAAGCTCTGACACCGGTCGTACAGGGACCTAACAGCCCTTATCAAAGGGCCTGGTACCCCATACTCCCGGAGTACCCCCCACAGAACCCCCCGAGGGACGCGGTCGAATGCCTTCTCCAAGTCCACAAAGCACATGTAAACTGGTTGGGCAAACTCCCACGCACCCTCCAGGACCCTGCTGAGGGTGTAGAGCTGGTCCAGTGTTCCACGACCAGGACGAAAACCACACTGCTCCTCCTGAATCCGAGGTTCGACTATCCGACGGACCCTCCTCTCCAGAACCCCTGAATAGACCTTACCAGGGAGGCTTAAGAGTGTGATCCCCCTATAGTTGGAACACACCCTACGGTCCCCCTTTTTGAATAGGGGAACCACCACCCCAGTCTGCCAATCCAAGGGAACTGCCCCCGATGTCCACGCGATATTGCAGAGTCGCGTAAGCCAACACAACCCTACAACATCCAGAGCCCTAAGGAACTCCGGGCGAATCTCATCCACCCCCGGAGCCTTGCCACCGCGGAGCTTTTTAACCACCTCGGCGACCTCAGCACCAGAGATCGGAGAACCCGACCCAAAGTCCCCAGGCTCTGCTTCCTCAGTGGAAGACGTGCCAGTAGGATTGAGGAGGTCTTCGAAGTATTCCGCCCACCGACTCACAACATCCCGAGTTGAGGTCAGCAGCACGCCACCTCCACCATAAATGGTGTTGGTCTCGTACCTCTTTCCCCCCCTGAGACGCCGGATGGTGGACCAGAATCGCCTCGAAGCCGTACGGAAGTCATTCTCCATGGCCTCTCCGAACTCCTCCCACGCCCGAGTTTTTGCCTCAGCAACCACCCGAGCCGCATGCCGCTTGGACTGCCGGTACCTATCAGCTGCTTCCGGGGTCCCACAAGCCAAAAAGGCCCAATAGGACTCCTTCTTCAGCCTGACAGCATCCCTCACTGCCGGTGTCCACCACCGGGTTCGAGGGTTGCCACCACGACAGGCACCAACAACCTTGCGGCCACAGCTCCGATAAGCTGCCTCGACAATAGAGGCGCGGAACACGGCCCACTCGGACTCCATGTCCCCCGCCTCCCTTGGAACGTGTTCAAAGCTCTCCCGGAGGTGGGAGTTAAAGCTCCGTCTTACGGGAGACTCTGCCAGACGTTCCCAGCAGACCCTCACAATACGTTTGGGTCTGCCAGGTCTGACCGGCATCCTCCCCCACCATCGGAGCCAACTCACCACCAGGTAGTGGTCAGTTGACAGCTCCGCCCCTCTCCTCACCCGAGTGTCCAAGACATGCGGCCGCAGATCAGATGAGACGACAACAAAGTCGATCATCGAACTGCGACCTAGGGTGTCCTGGTGCCAAGAGCACATATGGACACCCTTATGCTTAAACATGGTGTTCGTTATGGACAATCCATGACGAGCACAGAAGTCCAATAACAGAACACCACTCTGGTTCAGATCAGGGGGGCCGTTCCTCCCAACCACACCCCTCCAGGTCTCACTGTCATTGCCCACGTGAGCGTTGAAGTCCCCCAGTAGAACAAGGGAGTCCCCAGGAGGCGCACTCTCCAATACCCCCTCCAAGGACTCCAAAAAGGGTGGGTAGTCTGAGCTGCCGTTTGGTGCATAGGCACAAACAACAGTCAGAGCCCGTCCCCCCACACGTAGGCGAAGGGAGGCTACCCTCTCGTTCACCGGGGTGAACCCCAACGTACAGGCACCAAGATGGGGGGCAACCAGTATGCCCACTCCTGCTCGGCGCCTCTCACCAGGGGCAACTCCAGAGTGGAAGAGTGTCCAACCCCTCTCAAGGAAACTGGTTCCAGAGCCATGCGTTGAGGTGAGTCCGACTATTTCTAGTCGGAAACTCTCAACCTCACACACTAGCTCAGGCTCCTTCCCCACCAGAGAGGTGACATTCCATGTCCCAATGGCCAGCTTCTGTAGCCGAGGATCAGACCGCCAGGGTCCCCGCCCTCGGCCACCACCCATCTCACATTGCACCCGACCCCTTTGGCCCCTCCCACAGGTGGTGAGCCCATGGGAAGGGGGACCCACGTCTCCTCTTCGGGCTGTGCCCGGCCGGGCTCCATGGGTAAAAGCCCGGCCACCAGGCGCTCGCCAGCGTGCCCCACCTCCGGGCCTGGCTCCAGAGTGGGGCCCCGGTGACCCGCGTCCGGGCGAGGGAAAACTTAGTCCATTAATTGTACTCATCATAGGGGTTTTTGGGCTGCACTTTGTCTGGTCCCTCACCTAGGACCTGTCTGCCTTGGGTGACCCTTCTAGGGGCATGAAGCCCCTGACAGCATAGCTCCTAGGATCATTGGGATACTCAAACCCCTCCACCACGGTAAGGTGGCAGCCCAGGGAGGGCAGTACAAGAAGAAACAGTACAATATAATATTAATTTTATAGGTAGAATATAGGGACGGAGGCCATGGGTTGCACACTCGTGCTAAGTTGGTGATGGTATGTACCTATCAGTTGCTTGCAATCCGCCAATAAATTAAACGAAGAAGAAGAAGAAGTAAACATGAGGGAAAAGCACAACATGCATGACCAGACCCCAGAAACCCTAGATCTAGAGTAACGGGCAAGATAACTGGGTATATAATACTCAAGCACTCAAGTTGTAGCAGAGGGAGTTGTTGTTGTTATTTTATTGACTTTGTCAAGCCGTGCATTTGGCTGATTTTCAAACTGTTGACTGGAGCAGGAGACAGAAGTCTTTGAGGAATAAATGATCATGTTACAGCCATGCATTATCTTTTACCCACTCTTCCTTTTCAGGTCTATGGGGTCACTAGTGTCCATGTCCAGCCATCACTGTGCGAGAGACGGGGGGAACTTTGGACAGGTCTCCAGTCCATCACAGGGACACATAGAGACAAGACAAACAACCATTCAATCTCTCACTCTCACCTAGGGACAATTTAGAGTTCGCAATCAGCCTAACATGCATGTTTTTGGCCTGTGGGAGGAAACCGGAGTATGTGGAGAAAACCCACACATGCATAGAGAGAACATGGAAACTCCACCCAGAAAGGCCCCCGAGCCAGGATTTGTATTGAGATGACCTGCCTTAGGCAGCAGCTCTACCAACTTCACCACAGTGCTGCCAATGATCAGGTAGGTAAAATTAAAGAGTCCAGTAGAAATGTCAGCACTGTTTAGTTGGGTAGCAATGTGTCTGATCTACATCATCATCTTCAGTTTCTCTGTTTTCTCCACTTTTTTCCTCTTTCCATGCTTACAGCTTGTCTGGAGGAGATGGATGCAGCAAAATTTCCTTCACTTTAACAGTTCAAAAACGGAAGCAATTCAAATTCGTACTTCACATCAAACTCAACAACAAAAAAATCCTCAGTATCACTTTCTCTGGCCAGAACATTTTTCTTTCCAGTACAGTCACCAATCTTGGTGTTATTTTTGATCCATAACTCACATTTGAAAACCATATAAAGCATATCTGTAAAACTTCTTTTTTTCATCTTCGAAATATTGCAATGCTTCGGTCTACACTGTCCTTCACTGATGCAGAAAAGCTCGTCCATGCCTTTGTCTCCTCCAGACTGGATTACTGCAATGCATTTCTCTTCGGGATTCCTGGCAAGAACATACAAAAACTACAGTTGTTGTATGTCCAGAACAGTGCTGCCAGGGTGCTGATGAGAGAGCGTAAGCATGAGCCCATCACTCCTGTACTCCGTTCACTACACTGGCTTCCTGCTTCTGCCCAGATCACTTACAAAATGGACCTTACCAAGCTCCGCCCAGAAACGCCCCCTAAGCTCCAACATGGTTGCACGTCTCCCAAGCGCTGCATTGGTGTCAATGGAAAACATGGCGTCGACTGACTCAGCAGGGTATTTCTGAGTCGAATAGTGTATCATTTCTGCCAAATTCCAACAAAATATCAGCCATGACAATGGACAGGGGAATCAACAAGTTCATGTTATTTTTTTTTTAACGTTATCAAGTTGTTTGATCCACGCGATGCCTCCAACAGCGTGCGCGTCACCGTTATGCTACTGTCTGTGATGAGGAAAACATCAGCTCCTCACACGCTCAGGCTCAGCATTATTACAGCTGTGGACAGGATCACTGATGCCTATTGTTCTGCAAGGCTGGGTAAGTCAGGCATTCATGGTTTTGAGGGTTACTTTTGAAATCAGCGATTTCTATTGTTGGCAAAAGTTTGTGTGCCTTGGTCGCAAAGCTAATGCTAACTGTAATCTCCATTCATTCCTTAAGTGGTTGGTTAGCCGTTGCTGCTTTAGCTGCTAAACACGCCGACAGCGACTTTTGTGAGGGCTAACGAGCTCAGCCGTCCGGTGTGTTAGTTAAAATCCAGCCTTCGTGTCACGATTTTGTGCAGTTTTAGGTGAAATCGACAGTAGAGCTCGTTGTGTTAGCTAGCTCATGTGGCGTTAGCAGAGCTGTTTCTTCCCAACTTCCAGGACGTTCAGTGAACTGTGGCTTTCTCTCATCGTGACCGCGTGTTGTTAACTAGCAGGTTTCAAAAGCAGGTCAACCCTTCTCTGCTGGTGAAAGAAATAATTGTTCAATTTTGTGGTCGTGCACAGGCTTTGATCCAAGCAAGGCATTCAGTTTCACATGTAGGGAAACGGTGAATTTTACTTCCACAAATACGGTCAGGGTACCTGACATCTCCTGTACAGATACCCCACTGACGGTGGAGGAGCATTTTTCCAGCCCTGACGCAAAAAAATTCTGCACGTATGCTAGCTAGCAATGTAAGTAGCATGTGGTGCCGGTCTCACAAACGCTACCGTAGCATTTGTTTTGCGAGACCGGCACGCACGTGGAAGCTGCGCTGTGACGTGTAATGGGCATTAGCCAATGAAACGCGGCCCTGTGGGCGGAGCTTGGTAAGGTCCATGTATCTGCTCACATTCCAGTGCTTGTACGGTAATGCACCATCTTATATACAAGAACTTCTGACCCCTTATTATCCTTCACGCACTCTCCGCTCTTCCAACACTCATCTTCTTCTCACTCCCAGGTCTCGGTCCCTCACTACCGGAGAGCGGACTTTCTCCTGCGTTGCCCCTCGGCTGTGGAACAGCCTTCTTATCTGAGGGCCCCACAGACGTGACATGATTTAAAAAAGGTCTTAAAACCTTTCTTTTTAACACAGTTTTTAAGTGATTGAATTATACATCTGTTTTTAATGCACACATACTTCTTATTTGAGTATTTTATCTGCATTTTGTGCTTTTTATGTTTTTGATGTGCTAATTCTGAGGCATTATCCTCCTGGTTGTTCCTCCTCTTGTTTGCTTTTATGGCTGCTTTTTTATCCTGATGTAATCTGATGTTCACTCACTGTAGCACTTTGAGATCCATTGTGTTTGTAAAGTGCATTATAAATAGAAGTTGTTGTTGTTGTTGTTGTTGTTGTTGTTGTTGTTAGTTGTGAAAGTGTAGACATTATCACACATTACAGAAAACTGAAAGTTATGCACCATAACCCATGTTCCCTGAAGGAAGGGAACAAGGTGCAACATATGCTATGGGAATTGCGCCCCCACGCGATTACCTGAAGGAATACATTCACGCCTTTACGGCAGGGGCGTCAGCGTCGTGCCAGAGGCCCCGCCCTCTGGGTACTTAAGCCGCTGACGCCCATTCATCATTCTCCAAGATGCACTTCACAGAGCTTTCAGGATTGAAAAGGGCCAAGTATGTTGCACCTCGTTCCCTTCCTTCAGGGAACATGAGTTATGGTGCATAACTTTCAGTTCCCTTTCAGTCATGTCTCTCGGTGTAACATATGCTATGGGAACGTAATTCAATCACGCCCTTGAAATGGTCAGTAAAATGCATGCTAGTGTGAACGTCTGCCTCTATTCAGCAGGTATCTCAAGGCTGCTTTCTACTGTGTGTTAGAAAGGACAGCCTGAGTGACATCACATGCCGTAACATCCAAACTGTAATGCTTTGCAAAAGTTTTTAATGAGCTCCAGTTCGCAGCAGCACAAATGTCTGCAACTGGTACACCCTTAAACAGTGACCACGAGGTGGCCAAGCCCCGAGTAGAGTGAGCGCACACTCCAGAGTGCACCTGTTGACCTTTGCTTCTGTACGCCCTTTTTATGGCCTCAGTCAACCAGTGTGAGAGACGCTGCTTTGACAGGGCCTTTCCGGTAGCAGGTGCTGCAAAGCACATAAACAGTTGATTTGTTTTTCTCCATTCGGCTGTTCTCTGCATGTAAGTGCTTAAAGCTCTCACGGGGCAGAGAGCCTTCAGCCTTTCCTGTTCCTGAGTGAGGACAGGAGCAGGTGGAAAAGAAGAGAGATCAAAGTCCAGACTTCTGTGGTTTAGAGTCAAAACCTTGGGGATATATGCGGGATTAGGCCTTAGGATGACCTTTGACCCATCAGGGGCTAACCTGGTACACATTGGATGTACAGACAGTGCATGGAATTCACCCACACATTTCGCCGAGCAAAGAGCCAGGAGAAGAGCGGTCTTATAAGATAATAAATCTATCTTAATGTTGCTCAGTGGTTCGAATGGGGGATCACAGAGAGCCCCCAAGACCAGACTAAGATCCCATCCAGGGGTCAAGATCCTGCTGGGGGGTCTCTTTCTTAGCATGCCCTTCATAAATCTTATTTTGAGCTGGTGCGCGCCAGGTGTCCTGCTCCCCTAGCCTTCGTGACAGGTCAAAATTGCTGATAGGAACACCCTTTGTGAAAAAGAACGACCTTTCTCCAGCAAGTCCTGAAGAAAGGTGAGGAGCTGAGCCAGGTCACACGAATAAGAAATAATATTTCTTTCTGTGCACCAGGCTTCAAAAATACGCCATTTCCGGGCGTAAAGAGACTGAGTTGACATAGCTCGTGCATTTTGAATGGTATTTACCACATTCTCTGTTAGGCCTGAGGCCACCAGCTTGTCCCTTTCCGCTACCAAACTGCAATTTGCCACAGCTCTCAGCCTAAGTGGCGAGACTGTTCCTTCTGGTGATGTGGAGGGGCCCTGTAGAGGAGCAGGTGGTAAAACCAGCTCTCCCTCAAGGGCCCTAATTCCTGTGGTCCCTTGAAGGTCAACCACGTTAGGGAGAGGACCTTCCTACAGATGTACCGCCCTACTACTCTGATCAAGAGTGTTTGGTAGCAGCGGCAATCTGTTGTCATTATTAGACAAAAGCGGGACAGAATGTCTGTTTTTCCTCTTTTTGTTGGGGGTCATGGATCGGAGGGGTTGCAAGTTTTGTAAATGAGCAGATCTCCTGGCCCCAGCCCGTTTCCTGGTTGGGCCTGGTTTACTAGTCTCCAGCCTTAAAAGGGTCCTGGAGCCTGACAAACCACCGGTGGGCTGTGTTTCACCCGGTGGGGGTACGTCGTTTAAGAGCAGAACTGAGTCAGCACATTGAGCGTGGTCACGTGCTGCAAGATCACTGCTTGAGCATTACGTGTCACCCACCACGGATAAGGGGGCAGCTTCAGCATGAGAATGTGGGGATGGCCCTTTGTGCTGAGCAGACTTTATATTGGTTGGTGACAGAGAGCTCAGTCCTCTTATATTAAAAGGAAGAGGAGTCTGATTCAGCCCTGGCTTGTTTACACACACTTCAGTTTCATCACAACTGCCTTTGTGAACGTGTGAAGCTGGTGTTAGCCTGCGGGCTTCTGCCATGGACCCCCGTCCCTTACTGGGAACCGTTGAATAGGTGGCCAGGAAGGTGGGTCGTCAGATTTTGTCGGCGGGCACCCCTGGAGTGCGGACGTGTCACGGGTTTGTTTGGTTTGTGTATTGTCCGCCCCGTGGTTTACAACGGAGCGGGGAGCGGAGCACGTGACCCACCTCACCTGTCTCTGTGAGGAGTGTCTGGCCTGTTTGTAGACACCTCTGGGCCTGTCTGTTGCAGACAGAACCGAGGCACCCTGCTGGGGTTTATTGATTAGTCTAACACCCCGTGAGCCGTGAGGGAGGGGGGGAGATGGCCCTCGCCCTTTATGTTGGCTGGAAGAACAGAGGGGACTGTTTTCTGATGTTACTGTGTTTGTTGTTGTTGTTATTTTATGAGTCAAGAAAACAGAGAGAGGCTGTTTTTTTAGCTTTATTCGTGCTTATGTGTAACGACATATTTGACTTAAAGGTGAACTATGTAGTTTCTGTAGTACGCTGGGACTTAGAAAAATTTCATCAGGTAAAAGCATTCTGTTCCCTCCCCTCAGAGACATATATGACTCTGAGGGGGAGCCAGACAGTCCGTTCTCTGTTGAACTTGAGTTCTGCTCCGCCCCCTGCTGTGTGTCGCTCAGAGCGCTTCAATATTCTGTGATTATATGTTAAAAAAAACGTTTTAAAAATATAATAAAACCATGGAGCACTTGTCCAACAACACAAAAACCAACAGAAATCAGCAGAGGTTCACAAAGCAACGTTGGACATGATTTAATTCGCTCGTTACTTCCTCGTTGTTGCTGTCAGTGGAGGAATGGAATTTTTGGAATGCTCCACCTCCTCTGCATGTCTTGTCTGCGCTACGAAGTTCTGTGATTATATGATAATAAAATGGTTTAAAAAATATAATAAAACCATGAATCACTCGTCCAACAACACAAAAACACCCTGAAATCAGCAGAGCTTCACCAGCCAATTGGACATGATTTAATTCGCTCGTGAGTCGTGACAAATTCATTTCCTCATTCCTATCAGTGAAGATTGAAGCGATCACTTGACTTTTGGCAAAAAACAAAATAAAAGTCCAGCTCTGGGATGAAGAAGGGATATTTAATACATTTGTGTCACATACAAAACAGTCCTGCATCGCTTTGCAATCCTTTGAATGAGAACGAGCGCTGAGGCTGGGACAGGCGGGGGCGTGGGTTGGGGCGTGACAAACAACTCTGTTTTTATTGGCTGGTCATTGTCCGGGTCACTCTGTGTTTTTATAAATGCTGATAGAGAAGCAAGGGGATTATAGTTTTTTTCAGAGATTACTTTGTATAACATCAGTCTGTCAGTAGATAGTGACAGAGTGAAGAAATATGTTAAAAATATATTGTTAGAAAAGTTACAGACTGCATTACAAACTTACATAGTGTAGCTTTAAGTCACTCACAGCAGAAAGAACATGATTTGTGTCTAAAACAAAGTCACTAGCTTTTTGTACCGTGCTACAAACAAAGTCTGGACGTGAAAAGATCATTTCCCGTACCGCGTGGATGGGTGATTGTGTAAAGTTAAGAAGCGGTCCTGGTTCATCAGGCACGCTTCTGTTTGGTGTCCCGATTCGCCGAGGAGGTTTTGTACCGGTCCGCCTGGCGGGGAACAAATCTGTTCTTACTCCAGGCGTGTTCGGTTCAAGGTGGACCTGGCGGTGGTCTCTGCCGGTGCTCGGCCTCGTACACCGGCCGCTTTTGCGGTGGGGCAGTGTGGCTGAATGGTGTTGAGGTTGTGGTGCTCTGTTCCCAGCTGACTCCGTGGGGTGGGCAAAGGTTCTCCTGGGGATGCCCACTCGGAGAGCTTCAGCCTGTTTGCACCTCTGGTCCAGCTTGGTCTGAATTCGATCTAGCGCTTTTCCAAAAAGTCCCGTTGGTTCTATCGAATGGTGGAGAAAATGAACTTTCTGTCCCTCTGGAAGGTCAGTTAAGGTCATCCACAGATGGCATATTGCGATAACCACCTCAGCCATTCCTCTGCCTTGTGCAACAGCTGCTGTCCCCAACATGCGGAGCACAAAGTCTGTTGCCCTGCGGGCTTCATCCAGCAGCTCCGTGACAGCTTGCTTGTCTGTCATCACCTGGAGCTCCTGTAGTTTTTCAGCCAGGTAGGCTTGCATCATTACGGATGCGTTCATTGCGCGCGCCACGAGACCCTGAGCCATGTAGCATTTCTCGAGCAGAGAAGCCGAAGTTCGACAGGCCTTGCTGGGGAGAGTTGTTTTGTCCCGGATGACTTGGGAACCAGATGAGATAGATAGATAGATAGATAGATAGATAGATAGATAGATAGATAGATAGATAGATAGATAGATAGATAGATAGATAGATAGATAGATAGATAGATAGATAGATAGATAGATAGATAGATAGATAGATAGATAGATAGATAGATAGATAGATAGATAGATAGATAGATAGATAGATAGATAGATAGATAGATAGATAGATAGATAGATAGATAGATAGATAGATAGATAGATAGATAGATAGAGAGATAGATAGATAGATAGATAGATAGATAGATAGATAGATAGATAGATAGATAGATAGATAGATAGATAGATAGATAGATAGATAGATAGATAGATAGATAGATAGATAGATAGATAGATAGATAGATAGATAGATAGATAGATAGATAGATAGATAGATAGATAGATAGATAGATAGATAGATAGATAGATAGAATAGATAGATAGATAGATAGATAGATAGATAGATAGATAGATAGATAGATAGATAGATAGATAGATAGATAGATAGATAGATAGATAGATAGATAGATAGATAGATAGATAGATAGATAGATAGATAGATAGATAGATAGATAGATAGATAGATAGATAGATAGATAGATAGATAGATAGATAGATGATAGATGATAGATAGATAGATAGATAGATAGATAGATAGATAGATAGATAGATAGATAGATAGATAGATAGATAGATAGATAGATAGATAGATAGATAGATAGATAGATAGATAGATAGATAGATAGATAGATAGATAGATAGATAGATAGATAGATAGATAGATAGATAGATAGATAGATAGATAGATAGATAGATAGATAGATAGATAGATAGATAGATAGATAGATAGATAGATAGATAGATAGATAGATAGATAGATAGATAGATAGATAGATAGATAGATAGATAGATAGATAGATAGATAGATAGATAGATAGATAGATAGATAGATAGATAGATAGATAGATAGATAGATAGATAGATAGATAGATAGATAGATAGATAGATAGATAGATAGATAGATAGATAGATAGATAGATAGATAGATAGATAGATAGATGATAGATAGATAGATAGATAGATAGATAGATAGATAGATAGATAGATAGATAGATAGATAGATAGATAGATAGATAGATAGATAGATAGATAGATAGATAGATAGATAGATAGATAGATAGATAGATAGATAGATAGATAGATAGATAGATAGATAGATAGATAGATAGATAGATAGATAGATAGATAGATAGATAGATAGATAGATAGATAGATAGATAGATAGATAGATAGATAGATAGATAGATAGATAGATAGATAGATAGATAGATAGATAGATAGATAGATAGATAGATAGATAGATAGATAGATAGATAGATAGATAGATAGATAGATAGATAGATAGATAGATAGATAGATAGATAGATAGATAGATAGATAGATAGATAGATAGATAGATAGATAGATAGATAGATAGATAGATAGATAGATAGATAGATAGATAGATAGATAGATAGATAGATAGATAGATAGATAGATAGATAGATAGATAGATAGATAGATAGATAGATAGATAGATAACAACAAAAAAAACATTTCAAGTTTTTATGGTGTTATCAAATACAGATTAAAACAAGGTCAACAGTACAATGAAATGCTCACAATGAGAAGAACCTATTTGACTCACTAAAACAACAAATAACAAACAAAAATATATAAAAATAAATAATATATATAAATTATAGAAAGGAAAATAAGTGAGATTAAAACATTTCTGCATTTCTACTTGCAAGAGGCTTTGTTTTTATTCTCCAGATCAGTACAGTGTTAAGAAATGGTAAAACACCACCAGTGACATTCATAATATAAAATTATTAATGTTTGATAATTTTTTATGAGCAAATTAAAATAAATGTAGCCATCAGAGCAGGGGCGGCCGGCAGATAGCGAGCGCCAGGGCGTCGCCCCACTGGAAGTTCTGGACCATTTTACATTGAATACTTTTTTTTAAATGAAATAATAAAATGAAAATATTTCGAAATATATGCATGTATGTCTTTAGTTGTGTAGGATAAATATTTTATGAGTAATGATGAGTTATATTGTTTGTTTCAAAAAATGTTTTCTGATTGGTGACGTATTTCCGGTCCTGGGGGCGCTCTTATCTTATCCATTGACTCTCGTTGTAAGAAAATCTTCCATGGCACATTTTTATCTGTATAAATACTTAATAATTCAATGTTAATATGAGCTAGTTACTTGCAAGGGGCTTTGTTTTCATTCTCCAGATCAATACAGTGTTAAGAAATAGTATAACACCAATAGTGACATCTATTTAGTATATAAAATTATTAATATTTGATCATTTTTTATAAGCAAATTGAAATAAATGTAGCCATCAGAATCCAATACTGAACAATAACCAGGCGGCTAGTGTTAGCATGCTAACAAACAAACAAAGAAAAAACAAACTCACCACTTCCCACTTGCAGTCAGCTGAAGGCTTTTTTCACAGAGCCATCTAATATCTGAGAGGCATATCAGTCAGAAATGCAGATATTAGATAAAGGGCTTTCAATGATTTAACACTTACCTGAGCAAGCCTGCTTGAGTCACTGCACGGCTCTGTAATCCCAGACAACAAAATTTAAAAATACTGGACCGGAAGTACATTGTTCTGTACGAACAGCTCACGTTGGACTGTCCAGGGCGTAGAAAAATGCGCCCAGAATGTCCCATTGTTTAGTAACATTGTGGCATAAGTACGCATGCGTCAGTTATAACGACAGTCAATGGATAAGATAAGAGCGCCCCCAGGACCAGAAATATGTCACCAATCAGAAAACGTTTTTTGAAACAAACAATATTTCAACCTGAAGAGACTCACAAAACGAGAGAGAGAATACAATTAAAATGTTTTATTGATTAAGGTTTCTTTGGCGCTCGGGCCCCGGCGGAGGGCATGCATGCCGGACTGCTGAGAGCTTGAATGTACGGCATAGGGAGATAGATTATGGATATCTACCCCCCCACCCCGGGACCCAAACCCGAGGGTGGAGACGGGACCGCAGACGTCCAATCCATCCCACCGGTACGTGAATGCCGGCCAGCCAGCGGCCGACGGCACCGGCCAGCCCTGAGACGAACACCAGCGCAGAACCTCCATCCTGAGCAAGCACGAAGCGACAGTGGGAAGGAAAAACTCCCTCGAGAGGAAGAAACCTCCAGCAGAACCAGGCTCAGGACAAGCGGCCATCTGCCATGACCGGCTGGGTCGCAGGGAACAGGAAGCAGGAACGCACACAGCAGCAGGACCAAGACGAAGGCGAGCAGGACAACCCCAGGCGGCGGAGGCGGGACGAAGAACAGGGGAGAACCGAGGAACCAGAAACCCCGGGAGGAGACGGGGAGGTGGAGGGAGGCGACTAGACTGGCAACGGGCAAACAGGAAGAGCTGAGGAAAGGGCGCCTTATATCCAGGTGGACAGTTGATGAGTGATTCGATGCAGCTGTGAGTCCTGCCATTGTTGAATTTGCGTCTTCAACTTCATAACTCATCATTACTCATGAACTATTTATCCTACACAACTAAGAACATATATGCATATATATATATTTTTTTATTTTATGATTTCATATACTGTATATATATATATTTTTTTCAGTATTCAATGTAAAATGGTCCAGAACCTCCAGTGGGGTGGCACCAGATAGATAGATAGATAGATAGATAGATAGATAGATAGATAGATAGATAGATAGATAGATAGATAGATAGATAGATAGATAGATAGATAGATAGATAGATAGATAGATAGATAGATAGATAGATAGATAGATAGATAGATAGATAGATAGATAGATAGATAGATAGATAGATAGATAGATAGATAGATAGATAGATAGATAGATAGATAGATAGATAGATAGATAGATAGATAGATAGATAGATAGATAGATAGATAGATAGATAGATAGATAGATAGATAGATAGATAGATAGATAGATAGATAGATAGATAGATAGATAATAAATTAAATTATAACGCACTTTTCATTACTGAAAATCTCAAAGTGCTACACATATATTGAATGCTACACACATTCATAAACCGGTGGCGGCAGACTACCATGCAAGGTGCTTTCCAGTCCTACCGGGAGCAACTCAGGGTTAAGTGTCTTGCCCAAGGACACAACGACACATGGTGCGGGTCCCGGGAGTCGAACCGCCAACTTTCCGATCGGGAGACGACTGCCCTTACCACTACACCACGGCCGCCCCGATAGATAGATAGATAGATAAAGATGCGGGACATTTACTGACTGTATGTGCTGATATGAAACACCAACAGTGAAACTGAAGCCCTTTTTGGAGGAGAGGACCTGATGACATCAGTGCAACGTTGGCTAAACATGATTTAAATTGTTACACATTTGATACAAATCAATTATTCTTATATCATTATTAATATTATTATTATTATTATTATTATATCAATAATTATTTTATTTTAGACAAGTTATACCTTGATTAATCCTTATTGCTTAATCAAGTCTAAAACTACATCTTGGAAATAGTTTTATTCAAAATATTATTCTTTGTTATTTGTGTTTTTATTGTTGTATTTTGTATTCTATTTTTTATCGTTACAGTATTTTAGTAGCCTGGTTAAAACCAGACCCTTGTCCTTCACTTCGCTTCGTACTAGGGTCTGGGACTTCTCCCATAGACAAGGATTTCTCCGGTAGATTTTTGACCGGACCAATCAGAGAACAGAAGGCGGAGTTTTGAACGACGTCGACTGACGTCGTCAGTTAAAATGGCTGCCGCCACGAAGGAATTTTCAAGAAAACAAGGTAAAAAACTATTATTTCTTTGCTGAGAAAAAATATATTTCTTAGCTGACGTTATATCAGAAGTGTTCCTGAGCTTAACAGTTCCTAAATCAATTCACGAAATGGTCAAATCTGCTGGATTTAAATTGTTTCGGTTTGACATTTTCCAAACAGCCTCGGGTGCGCTACGAAAATAAATTATAAAAAATCGAATTTTATCTCAAATGTTTCATCCAGGCCAACAGTCAGTAAATTAGAGCCATATAATTACACACTGGTAGCAGAAAAAATATCCACCGAGTGGTTTCTGAGCTATTTATCTGAATAGCCTGGACCTCGCCAGGCTAAACTAACAAAACTCCGCCTTCTGTTCTCTGATTGGTCCGGTCAAAAATCTACCGGAGAAATCGTTCTCTATAGGAGAAGTCCCAGACCCTAGTACAAAGCGAAGTGAAGGACAAGGGTCTGGTTTTAACCAGGCTAGTATTTTACTAGACAGATTGTAATTTTAAAAATAAATAAACAAAGAACAGATTGTAATTAAAAAATAAACAAACAAAGAACATATTGTAATTTAAAAAATAAACAAACAAAGAACAGATTGTAATTTTAAAAATAAATAAACAAAGAACAGATTGTAATTAAAAAATAAACAAACAAAGAACATATTGTAATTTTAAAAATAAACAAACAAACAACAGATCACAGGTGGAATCTTCAAAGGAAAGTCATCAAAGGAACAATGATCCATAGTGTCTTTGTGACATCATGATGATGTCACAAAGACAGCTTGGATCAAAGGATGCATCATGATGCCATGATGTCATCATGTGACATCATGGCATCATTGTTTATAAACCAGAACGCTTCTCTTCAGCTCATTTCACTCAAACCTCTTCACAGAGAAGGATTGTTTTAGTGTAGCAAAAGTTTTTGACAGTGGATTTTGGAAAATGTCTTATCAGAGACAACCCAATCCTAGACGAGGCAGG
Source organism: Garcialebias charrua (assembly GCA_038048925.1). Taxonomy (NCBI): domain Eukaryota; kingdom Metazoa; phylum Chordata; class Actinopteri; order Cyprinodontiformes; family Rivulidae; genus Garcialebias; species Garcialebias charrua. The sequence goes on from JBBPBX010008574.1 coordinate 56,358, forward strand.
AACCAGGGAGCCCGGATGGAGCAACCGTCGGTCTATCACGAGATCGACAGGCTGAACGCCCTTCTCAATGAAGAAAGGGGACGGTCGTTCAACGCGAACCATCGTGCAAACCAACTGTGGGAAGAGCTTCAGGACACCAAGACCCAGTTGGACAAGCAGAAAAACCTCAAAGAGGTCTTTATTAAAAAAGAAAAGGAGGTTCGGCAACAATACGAGAGACTGCAGAAGTATACTGATGCAGAAACTCTAAGTTGTGCCAAGATTGGCTCCCAGGTACAGAGTTCTATCAAGCAAAAGAAGAAGAAGCTCCTTCAGCAGGATTATGAGGAACTCAAAGTGGCTCACGTGACCAGCCAACAAAAGTTTTTGTCTGAACTCCGGCTGGAGAAAGACAAAACGGAGGCTCTCCAGCGGCTGCTGGATGAAGCCAAACGCCTGACTGATGAACAGAGCAGCAGACACCAAGTGGAAGTCGCCTCACTTCATCAGCAGGTTGTGGCTTTACAAGATCAGGCCACGGAAAACAAGTTTCAGCTGGATCTTCTGAAAATATCCATGGAGAAGGAGATCCAGGCTCTGCGTACAATTTCAGAAGATGCAGAGCGCAAATTGAAACGAGATCTTGAGCTAATGTCAACGTCCTATGACCAGCTCAAAGTGGCTCACGTCGTGAGCCAAGAGAAGTTTTCTTTGGAACTCCGGCTGGAGAAAGAGAAAACTGAGGCTCTCCAGCGGCTGCTGGATGAAGCTAAACTGGTAACTGATGATCTGAGCAGCAAATACCAGCTGGAATTTGCCTCACTTCATCAGCAGGCTGTGACATTACAGAATCAGGTCACAGAAACTGAGCGCCAGCAGGATCTTCTGAAACTGACCATGGAGGTGGAGATCCAGGCTCTGTGTCAGGTCGCAGAGGACGCAGAGTTGAAGCAGAAACAAGAGCTGGAACAAATGTCAACATCCTACGACCAACTCAAAGTCAGCAATGGCTTGGATGTTGAGGCGCTTAAAGTCGTGTCGAAAACGTTTTTAAGCCAGCTCAACGAAGAGATTCAGGCTTCGGTCCAGACCACATCCCTGCCCGAGATGACCGAGGTTCAGCCCAGAGAGACAAAGAAATCTTTCTGGAAGAAAACACGACATTTCTTTGGTCTCCGAAAGCCTGACAGTTGGAAGAAAAATAAAAACGCTTCCAACTGAATGCTCTTCCCTTCACGGACTCAGACTCAGACACACAGACCTCACACACACACACAAACACAGACTTTTACAACACCGACCAGTGACGTTAAATTTGTTTTGGATTATCTTTTTTTTTTTTTTAACTGCAGCACGGTGATGACAGCCGACTCTGTTACCGTCGTGCCGTGTAGGTTTTTCACCGGAAACTATGGTTAAGCTCTATACAAGTACAGTCCATTTACCACAGTTTAGAAAAATGTATTCACTGGTCATCACATAGACACAGACATAGACACAGACATAGACACAGACTCAGACAGACACAGACAGACACAGACACAGACATCCCCCCCACCCCTCCCCCCACCCCTTCCCCTCACCCCGGTGAATCGCCACCTTATCGTGGTGGAGGTGTTTGCGTGTCCCAGTGATCCCAGAAGTCCTGTTGGTGCGGACAAAGTGAGGGACCAGACTAAGAGCGATTCAGAAACTTTTGTCTTTGTTATGTTTATTATTGAAAAACATGGACGGAAAAGCCAAAAATACCAAAACTCATAGCAGGAATGTTTCGGTTCAGTTCAAAAACACTTTATTAATCCCAAAGGGAAATTAAATGTTGTAACTCATCCTGGTTTTATTAAAAGTTGCTAAACATGATGGCATAAACATAACATAACAAGCTAGGAGGAACACTGCTGTTAAAATGTTCATTTTTTTTAAAATGCATTGAACCTGTTTTATATAAAACAGTACCTTAAAAATGCTCTAAACATCTTTGAGTCCCAATTTAATTTTGTCCATAGTAATGCAATTAATCATGGTTAATCAAAAAATATTGTGATTAATCACAATTTCAATGTTTAATATTTTCCCAGCATTATTTTTTTAAACAAGTATTCCAGCACACAATCTATTTGCAATGGGATCAGGTGAAAGGAAGCAAAAAGAGGTATAAAACCTGGCCTGATTGTTTGGGTTTCTAGGGTGCAGAGAGAGAGTGTACATGATAAATATATTTATGAATATATATATACATATATGGCCACAGCTTTTTTAGCGATGGTGGTGCAGTGGTGAGCATAGCTGCCTTCCAAGCAGTTGACCTGGGTTCGATTCCCAGCCATCGCAGTCAAAGCCCATGTATGTTAGCATGTGGGAGGTCATTGCCCCAGTGCCATAATTATGGGGTTGCCATTGCAGCCCAGGGTTGGGTACGAAGTAGGGATGGGTCCGTGCCGATATCTGTATTGGCCTCCAATACCAGCATCATTTACGCATCAGATTTTTTCAATCCAAACTGCAGATTTCCGATCCATGATGCATGTGTGTCTATTGAAACGTCTCCACATATCAGCAGTGGCGGCTCCTCATATGTCCATCAGGGGGGGCTATTTTCTCAACAACAAAAAAATAACGTTTCAAGTTTTTATGGTGTTATCAAATGCAGATTAAAACAAGGTCAACAGTACAATGAAATGCTCACAATGAGAAGAACCTATTTGACTCACTAAAACAACAAAGAACAAACAAAAATATATAAAAATAAATAATATATATAAATTATAGAAAGGAAAATAAGTGAGATTAAAACATTTCTGCATTTCTACTTGCAAGAGGCTTTGTTTTTATTCTCCAGATCAATACAGTGTTAAGAAATGGTAAAACACCACCAGTGACATTCATAATACAAAATTATTAATGTTTGATAATTTTTTATGAGCAAATTAAAATAAATGTAGCCATCAGAGCAGGGGCGGCCGGCAGATAGCGAGCGCCAGGGCGTCGCCCCACTGGAAGTTCTGGACCATTTTACATTGAATACTTTTTTTTAATGAAATAATAAAATGAAAATATTTCGAAATATATGCATGTATGTCTTTAGTTGTGTAGGATAAATATTTTACGAGTAATGATGAGTTATATTGTTTGTTTCAAAAAATGTTTTCTGATTGGTGACGTATTTCCGGTCCTGGGGGCGCTCTTATCTTATCCATTGACTCTCGTTATAAGAAAATATTCCATGGCACATTTTTATCTGTATAAATACTTAATAATTCAATGTTAATATGAGCTAGTTACTTGCAAGGGGCTTTGTTTTCATTCTCCAGATCAATACAGTGTTAAGAAATAGTATAACACCAACAGTGACATCTATTTAGTATATAAAATTATTAATATTTGATCATTTTTATAAGCAAATTGAAATAAATGTAGCCATCAGAATCCAATACTGAACAATAACCAGGCGGCTAGTGTTAGCATGCTAACAAACAAACAAAGAAAAAACAAACTCACCACTTCCCACTTGCAGTCAGCTGAAGGCTTTTTTCACAGAGCCATCTAATATCTGAGAGGCATATCAGTCAGAAATGCAGATATTAGATAAAGGGCTTTCAATGATTTAACACTTACCTGAGCAAGCCTGCTTGAGTCACTGCACGGCTCTGTAATCCCAGACAACAAAATTAAAAAATACTGGACCGGAAGTACATTGTTCTGTACGAACAGCTCACGTTGGACTGTCCAGGGCGTAGAAAAATGCGCCCAGAATGTCCCATTGTTTAGTAACATTGTGGCATAAGTACGCATGCGTCAGTTATAACGACAGTCAATGGATAAGATAAGAGCGCCGCCAGGACCAGAAATATGTCACCAATCAGAAAACGTTTTTTTGAAACAAACAATATAACTCATCATTACTCATGAACTATTTATCCTACACAACTAAGAACATATACAGTATGCATATATTTTGATAGATAGATAGATAGATAGATAGATAGATAGATAGATAGATAGATAGATAGATAGATAGATAGATAGATAGATAGATAGATAGATAGATAGATAGATAGATAGATAGATAGATAGATAGATAGATAGATAGATAGATAGATAGATAGATAGATAGATAGATAGATAGATAGATAGATAGATAGATAGATAGATAGATAGATAGATAGATAAGATAAGATAAGATAAGATAAGATAAGATAAGATAAGATGCTGGACATTTACTGACTGTATGTGCTGATATGAAACACCAACAGTGAAACTGAAGCCCTTTTTGGAGGAGAGGACCTGATGACATCAGTGCAACGTTGGCTAAACATGATTTAAATTGTTACACATTTGATACAAATCAGTTATTCTTAAATCATTATTTCTTCTTCTTATTATTATTATTATATCAATAATTATTTTATTTTAGACAAGTTATACCTTGATTAATCCTTAATGCTTAATCAAGTCTAAAACTACATCTTGGAAATAGTTTTATTCAAAATATTATTCTTTGTTATTTGTGTTTTTATTGTTGTATTTTGTATTCTGTTTTTTATCGTTACAGTATTATAGTAGCCTGGTTAAAACCAGACCCTTGTCCTTCACTTCGCTTCGTACTAGGGTCTGGGACTTCTCCCATAGACAAGGATTTCTCCGGTAGATTTTTGACCGGACCAATCAGAGAACAGAAGGCGGAGTTTTGAACGACGTCGACTGACGTCGTCAGTTAAAATGGCTGCCGCCACGAAGGAATTTTCAAGAAAACAAGGTAAAAAACTATTATTTCTTTGCTGAGAAAAAAATACATTTCTTAGCTGAAGTTATATCAGAAGTGTTCCTGAGCTTAACAGTTCCTAAATCAATTCACGAAATGGTCAAATCTGCTGGATTTAAATTGTTTCGGTTTGACATTTTCCAAACAGCCTCGGGTGCGCTACGAAAATAAATGATAAAAATTCAAATTTTATCTCAAATGTTTCATCCAGGCCAACAGTCAGTAAATTAGAGCCATATAATTACACACTGGTAGCAGAAAAAAATATCCACCGAGTGGTTTCTGAGCAATGTATCTGAATAGCCTGGACCTCGCCAGGCTAAACTAACAAAACTCCGCCTTCTGTTCTCTGATTGGTCCGGTCAAAAATCTACCGGAGAAATCGTTCTCTATGGGAGAAGTCCCAGACCCTAGTACAAAGCGAAGTGAAGGACAAGGGTCTGGTTTTAACCAGGCTAGTATTTTAGTAAAAGACAGATTGTAATTTTAAAAATAAATAAACAAAGAACAGATTGTAATTAAAAAATAAACAAACAAACAACAGATCACAGGTGGAATCTTCAAAGGAAAGTCATCAAAGGAACAATGATCCATAGTGTCTTTGTGACATCATGATGATGTCACAAAGACAGCTTGGATCAAAGGATGCATCACGTCACATGATGATGCCATGATGTCATCAGTGACATCATGGCATCATTGTTTATAAACCAGAACGCTTCTCTTCAGCTCATTTCACTCAAACCTCTTCACAGAGAAGGATTGTTTTAGTGTAGCAAAAGTTTTTGACAGTGGATTTTGGAAAATGTCTTATCAGAGACAACCCAATCCTAGACGAGGCAGGAACCAGGGAGCCCGGATGGAGCAACCGTCGGTCTATCACGAGATCGACAGGCTGAACGCCCTTCTCAATGAAGAAAGGGGACGGTCGTTCAATGCGAACCATCGTGCAAACCAACTGTGGGAAGAGCTTCAGGACACCAAGACCCAGTTGGACAAGCAGAAAAACCTCAAAGAGGTCTTTATTAAAAAAGAAAAGGAGGTTCGGCAACAATACGAGAGACTGCAGAAGTATACTGATGCAGAAACTCTA
>JBBPBX010008575.1:0-13119 GCA_038048925.1 Garcialebias charrua
AGCTGTTAAAAAAAAAAAATCCTGCTGGCAGCTCCGTTGTTGCCAAGCTGGAAGACAAACAAAGCATCAAGATGAAATTTGTTTGCAATATTTATTCCACCACTGAATTTGATGGCCAGGACACATGGGGATAAAGTAATGGACACAAAAGTTAAAATACGTGGAGACGCTTCAGTCAGCTGACAAGCAACAAGATTAGCTGAAATTGAAGTTATTGCACGAATTGGGCCCCTGGAAAGACGAGCATGTGAAGAAATTTGTTTTCCTTGTTTTGTCAGGAGTGCAAAAATTTTGACTTTTTGTCCGTGTCAGAGTTATTCAGGCAGCAGGAAACGGTGTAAAAGTTGAAAATGATGATAAAACTGAACACAGACAACTCTGTTTGTTTATCCATCTATCCATTATGTAATATAACGGACAACGCACAGAGTTGTCTGTGTTCAATTTTGTGCATCATCTGTATTCACTGGTCTTCCGAAATGGAAATTTAGAAAATATATATTTTTTATAACTTTATTGAACTAAATGTACAAACAGCAGAGACAAGACATGAACACCATATACATTATATATGAAATCTATGATGAACACAGTCTGTTATAAAACAAGTACAAATAATACAAGATAATCAGAGAAGAACAGACTGGAAAGAAAAGGATAAAGACTAATAAAACAGAAAATGAAGATAAAATTAAAATTTAGCAGAGGATTGGGGAAAATATAATTTGTAATTAGAAAGAAACAAATTAGCTTTAAAAATATTAATCAGTTTAAGGGAATCAATCAGATAGTTTAGTTCTGACTGAAAATGAATAAAATTTGGTACAGAATTTGCGAATTTTTGTTTGTGGATGAAAAATTCTGCATATAAAATGATAAAATTGAGTATATGTTCAAATTTACAATTTTCAGAGTTACTGTAGTCGTAAATAATATTTTGGAGCTTTCAAGAGGATGCGATTTTAGCCGATCGATAAATATAAGATTCAAGGTCAAATTTTTTTTGGATGTGGCACAGCTAAAAAATAAATGTGACGTTTCTATTTTTTCTACAAAAAGTACATACCGGTAATATCTGTGAATTTGTTAATGATACAGTTCATGCGGTATGTATTATGTAATATTTTAAAGCGTACTTCTTTGGCTTTATTATAGATACAGAAGTTTTGGGGTAAGAGCCACACCCTTCTCCAGTTTATGTTATCAATAAAACTTACCTCTGGGTACCACACTTTTTTTTTCTTACGAAGGCACTGGCGTATGTGTTACATTTTTTAATCTGTTAGTTTAATTCCTTCAAGTGAGAGCGTGGGTAGAGTTTTTGTAAATTCGCTGTAACACATACGACTTTTAACAAGTTGAATTACGGTAATTATTTGGGAATAGCTTAGCATATTAAATTCTCTGAAAGGAATAGGAAAACCATGGACAGACATAAAGTCCTCGTAAGAGAACATATTGCCAGTATTATCAAAAAGATTAAGGATGTTTTTTTTTCATTCAACCTTTATTTAAACAGATAAGTCACATTGAGCCTCGGATACTCCTTTACAAGTGAGATCTGTTGGACAGACAATAAAAGTGGTGAAAAATAACACATAGGGTTTGGAGACAAAAAAAATTCCTAATACATTTTTGACCTCTGTTTGAAGGTCAAAAATGTGGTAATGAAAAAAAGTGTTGCACACAAGCACATAATGACGCCGACATTACGCAGAGGTCAGGGGGGACTCAAAGGCGGTTCAGCAGCCAGCTCATAGATCTGTGCACACTAATGGGGGGAGCTGCCAAGTTCGGCCAGAGGCGAGAGTCCTGAAATGATGACAGAATGTTTATTCAGCTGTGCTCCTCTGAAAAGTCTGTGGAATTCCTCAGCAGCAGGTCTGGAAGGGGGGTGAGAGCATCAGGTTTACAAAACTTCTCAGGCGTGTTGAGATAAGACGGCCTGTCAAGGCCAGTCGGGTAGCAGAATGTCGGATAAACATGATTGTTTTGGGAACAGGCAGAACTTTAAAGAGGAACTTACCTCACCGTCAAAAGATAGCTCCGCCCCATACCAGATTCAAAAAATGCATCAAAATGGGTGTGTCGAGACTGAGACAAGGAGGGGAGGAGTTGGGGGGGTTATACTGCGTTCACGCCCCCTCTAGCAACAAACTAAAACAAACTAAAACTCTAGCAAACAACTTAAAACAAGCAACAACAAAGAATTATTATGTAGATGTATTTATCTATTCTCACCCGATCTATCCAAAACAAAAGGCTTTAAAAAAATGAAAATAATACCACAAGGTATTCCGTGACCGGGGATTGAACCTTGGTCTTTCGGATCCCAAACCTGCTCCTTCACCTCTACCCCATCTTGGCATTCATGCATCACTTGTCCATCGCACAATAAGAAAATAAATACAACCACATAGTTTTAGGACGCTGGAGTTCAATTAATCTATTTTGATGAAGTGAAAAGTATTCTTAAAATAAATAAGTTAAAATATACAAATAACTAGTGCCATTCCAAAAACTATAATATGCTTTGTTGCTGTACTTTTCCGGAGTGCAATGTACCACTTCCATATAAAGCCCCCAGTATAGCTCCGCGTTAGTCCAAGCGCCGCGGCACGCCGTGTGAGCGCCGCGGCACAAGCCTTTGATCGCGGGCGTGAACTCGCCAAGCTCAAATTTTACGACCGTCTACACGCGCGCGTTGATAAACTGCCTCGCACCAGACTGTTTTGAGACACAAATGTATTAAATTCCTCTTCTTCATCGCTGATCTGGCCTTTTCTTTTGTTTTGTTTTTGCCAAAAGTCAAGTGATCACTTGAAGCTGTCACCATTCGCTTCCTCCTCCTCCGAGGAGGAATGAATGAATTTCTCACGAGCGAACTAAAGTCATGTCCAACGAGGCTGCACCAGGTTCTAAATATTTCCTGGTGTGCAGGTCTGCTGTGTGGGCTGAAGGAGCAGCGCTCCCTGTTTTTATTTTTTTTTTTTAAAACTTTTTATGAACATATAAACACAGAAAACCGTTGCGCAGCCCTCTGTCTTTTTTCTCCCACCCGACATGTCAATCATTTCAGTAGGCGTGTCAGCAAATGACCAATCAGCGACCTCAATTTGTCTCGTAGGTAAACGCTCCGCCCTGCTGCAGCTGCTGGAGCCTGCACTCCAGAGAGCTGCGCTCTGCACAGAGCTATAATATGAACTGCCTGCGCGCAGCACACGCAAGTCCAGCGGCGCTGGGCACAACGCGGAGCTATACTGGAGGCTGACGCCAAAAATACACTACTTGCGTTGCGGCTCCGCCCCGCTCCGGTCCGACCTCCGCAGCAAATACGCACCCATTATAATCAATGACAGAATTTACACTGGCTCCGCACGGCGGCAGCGAGCTGCGGAGAGCGGACGGCAGTCCGTCAAAATTAGAAATTTTTCTATTTCTGCCGGACGCCGGAGCTGTGCGGAGGCACCAACAGGAAAAGGAACGAGCACAACTTCCGTATTTACAAAATAAAATCACCACGGGCGGACTAATCCTAGCTCTATACGGATTTATTTGTACAAAAATGCTGTCAAACTATCATTTATGACTACGCCTACAAACGCAATACAAGAAATAAATAAATAAAGTATTTTATTCTGAAAATGTAATACCTCACTTCCTGTTGCTCAAACCATGTCCTGTCGCTCATTTACGAGAGAAGATCAAGGCAGCAGTCTCTACTGTTGTTCTCCTTCTTCCACCGAATGAATTGTTTTGTTCTGACTTCATTATTTATCACTTGATTTATCGCGCGATCCCGCAAATCCCGCGCATGCGTCTAGGAGCGGCGCATGCAGGCGGACCTGAGCTGAGCGGAGGAAGTGGAAACTGGAGTTTGAGACGCTCAGCTGCGACCTGCGGAGCGGACCGCGTGTAGTGTATTTTTGGCGTTAAGGTATGAACTGTAGCGCGGACCTTCTCATCTCTGCAGGGGATTGGCTCTGCTTGAACCACTTTTGTGACGTCAGAGTGTACAAGACACGTCAGAGTGAACAGTCCTTGACCAATAAGAAAATTAGGGTGCAATACAACAGTTCAACCCATAGGATTAGTGAAAACACGTTTTTAGACCAAATATTGCCGATTTAAACTAATACGCACAAATATATTAAAATCAACACAGACATAGTGCTATACAATATTTTAGACACATTCTAGGGAGTTTATCAGCTAAAAAAAGTAAATTTTGAGGTAAGTTCCCAGTGTTTCCCCTACATAACCTGCCATGGCGGGGTGGGGGGGGGGGCGGACAGAGACACGTCCTGAGCTGCGCAGACGTTGTTGCGGTTTCTTGGGCTTGTTTTGAAAGTAAATTCGCTTGTTTGGGCTTGTTATTATTTGTTCTTTATTATTTGTCTAGAGCAGGGGTCTGCAACCTTTTTGATCCAAAGAGCCATTTCTGCTCCTTTGTTCACTAAATTAAACGTGACCGGAGCCACAACACCTGCTGCAACTGGGATTTTCAACTGGTGGCCCACGGACCACTTTAAGTTTGTTGGAGGACGTTTTTCTATAAAACTTAACATTTCTAATGATTTTTAACATTTACTGATATTTTTACATTTTAAGATAAAATAAAAGACAAGATTCTTGTAAAGAAGGAAAAATTAATATAGTTTTGCCCAGTTTCTAAAAACTAAAACGATAAACTATACAGGCCTATGTGATTTATTTTTTTAACTGTAAAAAAATTAGGTATCCTACTTAAAAGAAATAAAGCATAAAGTGAAAGTATGTTTTACTCCTTGTAATGTAGGAAAACTTCTAAAACTAACCCTTCCAGTTGTTATAAGAACCAATAAAATTCAGTTTTATGTCAGTTTTGGTCAAAGCTTGAAAGAGCCGTTGCAGAGGGACCAAAGAGCCGCATGTGGCTCCTGAGCCACAGGTTGCAGACCCCTGGTCTAGAGTGACAAGACCACGTTAAAATGAGCTCCAATAAGTGGAGGAAATATGGGAAAAATATAATAAAGAATGGGAGAAAGAGCACACACTTAAAGCATGATTCAGGATAGAGATTAATTAAAGAAAGTTTTTTGTTGACTTTGCTTACTATGAGTTTGCTGTTTAATTTTTATTTTATTTTTTAATTTGTACGCATCCTTTCTGATTGTCTGTTGTTGTCGTTGTCCTCTGTTGTCATCACTCTTAGTTTAAAATTCAGGTCTCTCTGGTAAATGAGTCCCAGAGGCTTAATGGGAATTAATTAAAATTAAATTAAATTAAATTAAATTGATAAAGCTCCTCGGATGAGAAGCGAAACGTCTTCTGTTACAAATAAAGTCCAGTTGATCTTGAATTGAACGCCTTTTTGACTTAATGGGAATAATTTGTATAAATATGCCAAATGTATTTGTATTTTTTAGAGTGGATATGTTCTTCAAAGTCTTTAGCATAATTTTGCTCTTTATATGTAATGTCATAATAACTGTATGTTTATACTGTTTAAAAACGGACCTTGTTTTACACAATGGGGTGGGTTGCGTGTTGGGCTTGTTTTAGGCTTGATTTCATGGGGCTGGACTGGTTGCTTGTTTCTGTCACGATATACTGGCAGATAGAGACAAAGCCGAAAGTGCGCAGCAGAGGAGAGACAAACATTTCAGCCGCGCTCAGTTTTATTTATTTATTTTCCGGTGGAGAAGGTGAGAGCTGTGTGTGTGTGGAGCCGCGCGCAGTAGGAGCCGAGCAGAGGAGCCACGTGTTCGTTTTTTTTTTTTCATCCGTGGGGATGAGAAACGTGAGCCGTGCGCGTGTGTGTGTGGTGGGTGGGTTTGAACACTCAGCTGACACAGCTGAGTGTTCAGCATGAGGCTGCTTTTATGTTTTATTTCAGCTAGTGCACCTGCAGTGCGAGCTGCTAGTTTAGCATTACGTCAGTGCCGACAGGTGTTTGGAGCGTTGGGTAGGCGGGGCGCTCGGTTCTGTTGAGGGGGCGGGGCGCCCCGCCTATATAATGGTAGGGGAAACACTGAGTTCCTCTTTAATTACATCTACCTTCAGTCTGTGTCGGTCCACTCGCTTCCGAAAATGTCCAAATTAAATTGACCAAACAAATGGAACGTGCCTCAGAAAATCCCCAAGATGTAATCTATTCAGCCAAAAGTCTGGTTTCTCGAGACATGAACCAAGCCATCATGTAAGGCAGGCAGCCTGACCAGGTCCAGATTTGCCGCTGACGTCTTCCTTTTATGTTGATAGACCAGGAACCAGCCAAGTCCAAAAAGCAGGAACCAGTTATCATAAATCCAAATATGCGTCCTTAAGATCCACAGATGACAGCAGAGATAGACACGTCATCAAGTCTTCCATGTCGATGAGATATCCAGCTGAGTGCATGCCAACAGGGCAAATTGGCTCGCCGTCTTCTCTTTAAAGAAATGTTATCAGTTGTGTTGAGGGACCAACTGACCAAAATAAAGTCCATAGTGATGATTCAGAAGATTTTGTAGAAGAGAGGCTCTCAGACAGTTTCACAGACAAGACAAAGCAAAAGCAAAGCGGAGACCGAGAGGAGACGTCCGCCCTTGAGAAGAGCAAGTGTTGAATGTTGGTTGATGTCTTTATTGAACTGGTTAATAAAAAAATGGAGTTGTTCCTAATCAGAATATTGCAGTTATTCCAGAGGAGAGAGCTTTGTGGGGTGAAAAGTTGTGGACAAAAGCCAGTTTCCAAGCTAGAAGAGCCTGCTGATGAAACTTGGACAGTTTCGTGGGTAATTTGTTGTGTAAGAAGTTACATTTCAAAAGGAAAGACAGACCTGTTTGGTTAAAAATATGGTTTGGTATGAAGAACCACAATGACTCAGGATTTATAAGGGACATACCTTTTTTTAACCGGTTAACCTTGAAGGTGTTGGTGTCAAAATAATCTAGGATTTCAAGACCACCTTCTGCTTTACTGTTTGGGAGAACCCCTTTCTTAAATTTGGTGCGTCGTCCAAAATGGAGATTAGACCGTGCACACACATGATGTGACATCATCACATGTCGGTCTGTAAAAACACAACAAAAGGGATTTAAAGCTACCAACAGCCTCATGAGTGGAAGTTCTAAACAGTTGTAAGGAGTATAGGGCACAGCGTTACCTGTTACACTTTCAATTAATATTCAAGACTAGTTCAAGTCTGGGAATATTAATTGTTTATTTATAGACAGATTGTTTCTTTTTAGATTAAACTATTACTTGTGTGACCGAAATGAGAATATATATGTGACATGAGACAACAATTATATTTGACCCATCAGGAAATGCGGTCATTTATTTAACAGATCATCAAATTAACATCATAACATGTATACATGGATTGGTTTTGAATCACTTCCTATAAATTAACATCAGCAGATGAAAATTACGCGTCCGTCCATCCATCCATCCATCCATCTTCTTCCGCTTATCCGGGGTCGGGTCGCGGGGGTAGCAGCCTAAGTAGGGAGGCCCAGACTTCCCTCTCCCCAGCCACTTGGAGCAGCTCCTCCGGGGGAATCCCAAGGCGTTCCCAGGCCAGCCGAGAAACATAGTCCCTCCAGCGCGTCCTGGGTCTTCCTCTGGGTCTCCTCCCGGTGGGACGTGCCCGGAACACCTCACCAGGGAGGCGTCCAGGAGGCATCCTAACCAGATGCCCGAGCCACCTCAACTGGCTCCTCTCGATGTGGAGAAGCAGCGGCTCTACTCCGAGTCCCTCCCGGATGACTGAGCTTCTCACCCTATCTCTAAGGGAGAGTCCAGCCACCCTGCGGAGAAAACTCATTTCAGCCGCTTGTATCCGAGATCTTGTTCTTTCGGTCATAACCCAAAGCTCATGACCATAGATGAGGGTGGGAACGTAGATCGATCGGTAAATTGAGAGCTTTGCCTTTTGACTCAGCTCTCTCTTCACCACGACAGACCGGTACAGCGCCCGCTTCACTGCGGACGCTGCACCTATCCGCCTATCGATCTCACGCTCCAGTTTTCCCTCATTCGTGAACAAGATCCCGAGATACTTAAACTCCTCCACTTGGGGCAGGACCTCCTCCCCGACCCGGAGAGGGCATGCTACCCTTTTCCGGCTCAAGACCATGGCCTCGGATTTGGAGGAACTGATCCTCATCCCGGCCGCATCACACTCGGCTGCAAACCGCTCCAGTGAAAGTTGTAAATCACGAACTGATGAAGCCAGTAGGACCACATCATCTGCAAAAAACAGAGAAGCGATTCTAAGGTCACCAAAACGGATCCTCTCAACACCTTGGCTGCGCCTAGAAATTCTGTCCATAAAAGTTATGAACAGAATCGGTGACAAAGGGCAACCTTGGCGGAGTCCAACTCTCACCGGAAACGAGCCTGACTTACTGCCGGCAATGCGGACCAAGCTCTGACACCGGTCGTACAGGGACCTAACAGCCCTTATCAAAGGGCCTGGTACCCCATACTCCCGGAGTACCCCCCACAGAACCCCCCGAGGGACGCGGTCGAATGCCTTCTCCAAGTCCACAAAGCACATGTAAACTGGTTGGGCAAACTCCCACGCACCCTCCAGGACCCTGCTGAGGGTGTAGAGCTGGTCCAGTGTTCCACGACCAGGACGAAAACCACACTGCTCCTCCTGAATCCGAGGTTCGACTATCCGACGGACCCTCCTCTCCAGAACCCCTGAATAGACCTTACCAGGGAGGCTTAAGAGTGTGATCCCCCTATAGTTGGAACACACCCTACGGTCCCCCTTTTTAAATAGGGGAACCACCACCCCAGTCTGCCAATCCAAGGGAACTGCCCCCGATGTCCACGCGATATTGCAGAGTCGCGTAAGCCAACACAACCCTACAACATCCAGAGCCCTAAGGAACTCCGGGCGAATCTCATCCACCCCCGGAGCCTTGCCACCGCGGAGCTTTTTAACCACCTCGGCGACCTCAGCACCAGAGATCGGAGAACCCGACCCAAAGTCCCCAGGCTCTGCTTCCTCAGTGGAAGACGTGCCAGTAGGATTGAGGAGGTCTTCGAAGTATTCCGCCCACCGACTCACAACATCCCGAGTTGAGGTCAGTAGCACGCCACCTCCACCATAAATGGTGTTGGTCTCGTACCTCTTTCCCCCCCTGAGACGCCGGATGGTGGACCAGAATCGCCTCGAAGCCGTACGGAAGTCATTCTCCATGGCCTCTCCGAACTCCTCCCACGCCCGAGTTTTTGCCTCAGCAACCACCCGAGCCGCATGCCGCTTGGACTGCCGGTACCTATCAGCTGCTTCCGGGGTCCCACAAGCCAAAAAGGCCCAATAGGACTCCTTCTTCAGCCTGACAGCATCCCTCACTGCCGGTGTCCACCACCGGGTTCGAGGGTTGCCACCACGACAGGCACCAACAACCTTGCGGCCACAGCTCCGATAAGCTGCCTCGACAATAGAGGCGCGGAACACGGCCCACTCGGACTCCATGTCCCCCGCCTCCCTTGGAACGTGTTCAAAGCTCTCCCGGAGGTGGGAGTTAAAGCTCCGTCTTACGGGAGACTCTGCCAGACGTTCCCAGCAGACCCTCACAATACGTTTGGGTCTGCCAGGTCTGACCGGCATCCTCCCCCACCATCGGAGCCAACTCACCACCAGGTAGTGGTCAGTTGACAGCTCCGCCCCTCTCCTCACCCGAGTGTCCAAGACATGCGGCCGCAGATCAGATGAGACGACAACAAAGTCGATCATCGAACTGCGACCTAGGGTGTCCTGGTGCCAAGAGCACATATGGACACCCTTATGCTTAAACATGGTGTTCGTTATGGACAATCCATGACGAGCACAGAAGTCCGTAGTACGCGTCCGTAATTTCACAAATCGACGTGTTACTTAAAGGAGACAACAGATTTAGTTATGGATCTTAATTAACTTATATCTGAAGGCACTTTTCTTAAGTTACTGGCGAGAAAAGGTAGGTTTAAGAATAGGAGGAAAGAGAGAGAGGGATTTTTCTTGAAATAAGTTCCAACCAGGACAGGGCACATTCTCAGACGACCGTCGGCTGGACTCCGGTCTGCCTCAGTAAACAATCAGCAACTCATTACCTTGTGAGGACAGAATGTGGCTGATTATTATTATAAATCTGGGAATAGAATACGTTGTATATGAGATCAAATCTGGAGAAATCACAGAATTGGATGAGCTCTTTAAATGAAGTATTTAAAAAAACGAGAAGTTAAGTGGCCAAATAAAAATATTAACGAGCTTATTATTAGGTTATGATGCAACAATAAAAAGGCTCTTTTTCACCTTTTTCCAAAAATCAAACGAGTCTAATTGGTCACTTGGGCTCTTTGTGTTCAGCAGCAATGAACAGTGAAAACTTCACCCTCTGTGAGAAAACCGTCACCCCCTCTTACATTCGACAGGGCTCTCAGGCACGTCGGAGCCACGAGCAGCTCATCAGACGTTTACTGGAGCAGGTGGGGTCAACTCATGGTGTCCCGTCTCGTGAGTGTTTCCACAGGCTGTCCTCTAACTTTGTTCCTTTTCGCAGGGTAAGTGTCCAGAGGAAGGATGGAGCGAGAGCACCGTGGAGCTGTTCCTGAGCGAGCTGGCAGTGATGGACAGCAACAACTTCCTGGGAAACTGCGGCGTTGGAGAGAGGGAGGGCCGGGTGGCGTCCGACCTGGTGGCGAGACGACATTACAGGTTCAAGTATTTAAAAAAAATATATATATTCTCTCTTATTTGTTTGCTTTTGTCGTCTGCTGTCTCCATGCTGCAGAAAAATAAAGATTTTTATGCTCTGGTCTGTTAAAAGTTCAGATCTTAGCAATTAGTATCTTACCTGTTGTACATAGCATGTACATAATGGATACATTGAGTTAATTTCTAACAAGACTGATGAGCTCAGATATGACTTGTCAGATTTTCATAATGGTTCATGTGAAAACAGTTATAAATTCAGTTGGTTTCACAGTACATGGATATTCTGCTTGTTATTCTGTGGCATGTGCTGCAGCAGCAGCAGCAGCTAGCTGTAGCACTTCTGGTGCAGCCTGGTGCGCTTCCAGGAGAATTATCAGAATGTTTATGTGGAAATAATCGTTTAGAGAGGAACTGACAGCAATGAAAATGTGCAAAGGCTTTTAACTCTGATAAGAATTAAACCAGTGCTTCATTTGAGCTGTATCCTGTCGGAACAAGATCCGGAAACTCTCTCATTTTGACCCGCTCTGTTCCGGCAACTCTTTCATCGGATCCGCCAACTCCGCCCCTAAAAGTTCAAAGTCATTGCACATCTTTATTTTGATTAATTGTTAAGATTTCAACAAGAGGAGACGTTGCCCTTAGACTCAGCTGCAGCACGCACGGCGCTCCTTCAAGGAGGAGGAGGAGCCTATAGGCAGGAGGAGTGAGGACGGAGGGACGGTCACATTTACGCACTGAGGTTCTGTGCGAAGTCTCTCCTCCTCCTCTCCAAATATTGTCCCTACAGCGGCTGCACACTGATAAACACCCCCTCTCCCCTCCTTTCAGACCCTGAAACAGAAATTATCATTTATTCAACAGAATAATAAATAAATGCCCTGTGGACAGTGCACGTTACGCACAGAAACGTCTCCAGACAGCTCTACACAGCACACACACAACATCAGGTGTCTGAACTCCTGCTACTTTTCAGACATAATAAATAACAAAAGCTTACTGTAAAAAATAAATCAAAAAATACAAAGATAAAAATGTTTGACGTGTTATTCACGTTATACGTCACGTTTCAAAACAACGATGCAAATTTGTCAAAATAACAGCGATCAAAATGTAAAAAAGACAGTCCAGTTTACTTTAAAAAAAGATATGGATGTATGGATGGATGGATTGTCCTAGTTGGACAACAGAATTAAAGCCTTCAGGTTCTTCAAACAGTGCCACGAGAACAGGAACAACAAATTCAGCTGAGAAGAGTTCAGCTCAGAACCGTGAAGTGAGGGGAGGGAGGAGGAGGAGGGTTAAGACACCTGACAGAATCGTAGCTGCTCATTCACACACAACCTGCTGTTCTTCTCCAAAACAGTCATTTTATTAAGTGTTTACAAATGTAGGTAAATGTTGATGTAGAACAACCTGTTAAAATACACCAAAATGCAGAAAAGGGCATCTCTGTTATTCAAAATTTTCTGTGAGACGACCCACGCTGGCCGTTCATTGGGCGTGTCTTTATTATCATTGTTTTATTTAGCCCCTCTTCACTGGTGAGTTCAAATTATGTGAGTATTACTATTTATCAAATTATGTGAGTATTTATCAAATTATGTGAGTATTTATCAAATTATGTGAGTATTTATCAAATTATGTGAGTATTTATCAAATTATGTGAGTATGTATCATGTCTAATTATACAGTTCAAACCAATACATTAATCATCCTGTAGGAGCTTTTCACAAGGATTTTGATTTTGATTGTTTGCTCGAGTGGATATTGAAACACAAATGCACATAGCCTTCTTCTTCTTTTAGCTTTTAGACACTGTTCTGCTACTTTTAGCTTATATCTAGCCTTTTCATACTCTTAGCTGTGTTCTTGAACTCGAGGCCTGCTAACAGGCTCCCTTGGTTCATGAAGTTACAGAGCTCGGGTGTTAAAACTGCTCGTTACGCCAAACAAATTCACTGGAAGCCCGAGATCACAAAGTTTTTTTGTTTCTGTTCGACACTTGAACTTTGACCCTTTTCAGGCAACAGATTGACTCATTGCTCCGACTCAAAAACTCTGACAGCTCAGAGTTTGATGTTTTCCTAGTTTTCCTCATTGTTCTGGACTACAGGCTCAGATCCAGCTCCTCTGTAATCAGCCAAACCCTCCACAAAATCTTTAGCTCAAGCTTCAGCCTCTAAACGGGTACCGGCTCTCAGTGCATTTTCACAAAGTTCAGGAAGTATAACTCGTCTTCTCGGCTGCTGCAGGTTGATCCACGGCATAGGTCGTTCAGGTGACATCGCCGCTGTTCAGCCCAAAGCTGCTGGGTCCAGTCTGCTGAACAAGTTGACCAACTCTGTGGTTCTGGACGTCCTCAGGATTTCAGGTCTGTATGTGCTTCAAGTTGGGTAATATTTGCATTTAAAGCTATACAGTACTGTGTATAT
>JBBPBX010008575.1:13273-26020 GCA_038048925.1 Garcialebias charrua
GCTAAATAAAGCTGTTGAGGATGGTTAGTTGTTTTTTTTTTTGCACTGAGTGGTTATGTCATTCTGCTGCAGAATTAAAAACACATTTTCATTAAATTGCTCAACTTTGTGGAGTTTCTCATCATTTTTGAAAATGTAAATGTCTCAACTTCCCGTGCCTTGTGTGAAGCCTAACCAGGCTCTTTTTCCACTTTATCGCAGGTGTCCGCAGTGTGGCGAACTGCTTCGTTGTTCCCCTGGCAACAGGAATGAGCCTGACCCTGTGTTTCCTGACCCTTCGTCACCGGAGACCCAAGGCTCGTTACATCATCTGGCCTCGAATCGACCAGAAGTCCTGTTTTAAATCTATGATCACAGCAGGTGATGACATCACACAAAATAAATATTACTAAATAATACAAGAAACTGATCTGATTATTTAGTATAATTTTCTGATTAATGTATATAATGTACATCTAGACTTTTGCTACTTTTAGCTTTTGGAAACTGTTCTGCTACTTTTAGTATAAACCTAGCGTTTTGCTACTTTTAGCTTTTAGACACTGTGCTGCTACTTTTAGCATGAACTTAGTCTTTTGTTACTTTTAGCTTTTAAGTCAAAGTCAACTTTATTGTCAGATCTGCAATATGTACTGTACAGGACATACACAGGACCGAAATTGCATTTCTCTCAGTCCCTCGGTGCAACAGTAAACATCTAAACATTGAAACACTGAAACATATAATAATAGACATAAGCATAAAATAGTAAAACTAACACTGTCCTGAGTTTTTTGCATAGTGGTATAAGAGTATGAAAATTTACACCAACTCTAAAACTAAAACATTAAACATTTAATGAACATAATACTGTCCTGAGTTTTTGCATACTAGTATAAAAAAAGAGTATAAAAAGTATAACTAAAATAAACTAAAGGTTTCTAGCATTGACATTTGCAAAGTGGCAAAGCAGCGTATGAGTTAATGTACACAGTATATGTATGAGGTAGTAGTTGATGTTGTTATAGAGGCAAAAAGTGGCATATGCAGTAAGGCACATTGGGCATCCCTAAATAAGACCGTTCAGAGCACACTGTATATGTATCAGCAGTGGTGTAGATATTAGAGTAGTGTAAATGTAAACAGTAGTAATATAGTGTAAATGTAAACAGTAGTAATAGTAGTGTAAATGTAAACAGTAGTAATTACATGTAAGCAGTAGTAATAAAAGTAAACAGTATTAATTTTTAGTATTTTTTAGACACTGTTCTGCTACTTTTAACATGAAGCTAGTCTTTTACTACATTTAGTTTTTAGACACTGTTCCTCTACTTTTAGCATTAACCTAGCCTTTTGCTACTTTTAGCTTTTAGACACTGTTCTGCTACTTTTAGTATAAACCTAGCCTTTTGCTACTTTTAGCTTTTAGACACTGTTCTGCTACTTTTAGTATAAACCTAGCCTTTTGCTACTTTTAGCTTTTAGACACTGTTCTGCTACTTTTAGCATAAACCTAGCCTTTTGCTACTTTTAGCTTTTAGACACTGTTCTGCTACTTTTAGTATAAACCTAGCCTTTTGCTACTTTTAGCTTTTAGACACTGTTCTGCTACTTTTAGTATAAACCTAGCCTTTTGCTACTTTTAGCTTTTAGACACTGTTCTGCTACTTTTAGTATAAACCTAGCCTTTTGCTACTTTTAGCTTTTAGACACTGTTCTGCTACTTTTAGCATAAACCTAGCCTTTTGTTACTTTAACATTTTAGACAATGTTCTACTACTTTTAGCATAAACATAGCCTTTTGCAACTTTAACGTTTTAGGCAATGTTCTGCTACTTAGCATGAACCTAGCCTTTTGCTACTTTTAGCTTTTAGACACTTTTCTGCTACTTTTAGTATAAACCTAGCCTTTTGCTACTTTTAGCTTTTAGACACGGTTCTGCTACTTTTAGCATCAACCTAGCATTTTGCTACTTTAACGTTTTAGACACTTTTAGCGTCAACCTTGCATTTTGCTACTTTAAACTTTTAGACACTATTCTGCTACTTTTAGCATAAACCTAGCCTTTTGCTACTTTTATCTTCTAGACAATGTTCTGCTACTTTTAGCATAAACCTAGCCTTTTGCTACTTTTATCTTCTAGACAATGTTCTGCTACTTTTAGCATAAACCTAGCCTTTTGTTACTTTTATCTTTTAGAAAATGTTTTGCTTTTTTTAGCGTTAACAATCCAGTTTTAGCTTCTTCAACAAGTTTCATCTAAACCATTCAGGCCTCAACGTTCACACTGCATTTTCGAAATGTAATTAATTCTTTTTTTTTGGGTGAATTGTTCTTTTTGAAGTAGTTTTATCAAAGAGCAATGATCCAAGCATCCTTCAGTCATGAATGGATTTTTTTTTTACAAGTGTGTGACTCCATTAAAGAAGCATATTTTTTTATATACTGTATATTATATATATATTATACTGTATATATATTTTTTAATAAACATATTTTTAATTTTAAACCAGGTTTTGAACCCGTAGTCGTGGAGAACGTCCTCGAGGGCGCTGAGCTACGAACAGACCTGGAAGCAGTTGAAGGAAAGATCGAGGAGCTTGGCGCTGAGAATGTCCTGTGTGTTCATTCCACAACATCCTGCTTCGCTCCTCGGGTCCCCGACAGGTAATGAAGCCGTGACATCACAGGCTTTTGAGAACTGAAGTATTTGGAAGGTGTATGCTCCGAGTGAAGCTTGAATTAATGGTCCTCTTTCTCCGTGTGTTTGTCATATTGTCATCCAGGCTTGAAGAACTGGCCACTATGTGTGCCAAACACGACATCCCTCACATCGTCAACAATGCATATGGAGTCCAGTCCTCTAAATGCATGCACCTCATACAGCAGGTGCCTGCCAATCATACCCAATCTGTCTTTTAATGGCCTTTTTATAAACAAGTCCAATATTTTCGTGCATGTGGCACTTTGAGCTACACTTGTGTGTTCAGTGTCTGAAAGGTGGGTCGGTTAAATATTTTCTCCTCCATCAGGGGGCTCGAGTGGGAAGAATCGACGCCTTCGTTCAGAGCTTGGACAAGAACTTCATGGTTCCAGTAGGGGGCGCCATAATTGCAGGATTTGATGAGTCTTTCGTCCAGGAGATCAGCAAAATGTACCCAGGTGAGTGAAAACCGTATACATGCACAAAACTATTTATTTTTATTTTTAATGCTTCCATGTCAGTTTTTTATTGCTTAAATTAAATTCATATGTAAGAAAGTGTCTGAATTAAAGGATGAAGCTGAAACTTGTGTCACTCTTGACATTTAATAATTTCTCTGTTTTCAACGTCGCTGCTGCTCCATATGCAGTAAAATAATTGAGAGCCATTGCAGCTCAGATATCTGTGTGCAGCTGGATCTGCTTCTCTGGCGGTGGAGGTTCTGTGAGACTACGGAGAACATTTGAGCCTTACAATGCTTTCGAAGAAACTATTTATTATAATATCTGTTTGAGTCATCAGGTTGCACAAAATGGATTCTTGCTGAGGAAAGGGGTAGAGTTCCCTCAGAGCGACTGAGAATGACATGAATGAGAGTAAACAAAAACAAAAAAGATTTGATTCTTGATACTTTGTACTGCGGAAAGTTGTTTTTATTTTTATTTTTTTTAGCTGTACTCAAGAAGTGTTTAAATTTGAGCTGCTCTGCATTTATTTCTCTTTTATCATAAACTTTTATGCAGACTTTAAGCACTATTTGGTGGCCTTGTCATAGAGTTAATGTTTTGCCTGAACTAAAGAATGACAGCAGCTTTGTGGCAAGAAGCATCGTTGTTCTAAAAATGTGGCCCGTCACATCGATAGTGTGGTCTATTCATTCAACCTTTATTTGTACAGGTTACAGGTAGGCCCCGACTTACGAGCGCTCTTACTTACGAGGTCCCGGACTTACGAGCATGCATCTCATTAAAAAAAAAAATAATTTTTTTTTTTTTTTTATAAATGAATACATGTACAGTACTGGACAGTCACCAAGCACTTAGCCTATCCTAACACAGTTTTTAAAGATGAAGGAATGAGTTGAATTGTCTCCCTTTCACATAAAGGGAGCTAGCTCCCTTTATGGGAATGGAGCCTGCAGGGAGGAGGGACACCATTCAACTGACTCCTTAACTGTGTTAGGATAGGCTAAGTGCTTGGTGACTGTACAGTACTGTACATTTATCTATTTATAAATAAAAAACAATAAAAAATAAAAATACTGTATATACAGTACTGTATATTTTTAATAAATAGATAAATGTACAGTACTGTACAGTCACCAAGCACTTAGCCTATCCTAACACAGTTTTTAAAGATGAAGGAGTCAGTTGAATTGTCTCCCTCCTCCCTGCAGGCTCCATTCCCATAAAGGGAGCTACTTTCACTTTATGTGAAAGGGAGACAATTCAACTCATTCCTTCATCTTTAAAAACTGTGTTAGGATAGGCTAAGTGCTTGGTGACTGTCCAGTACTGTACATGTATTCATTTATAAAAAAAAAAATAAAAAAAAAATTTTTTTTTTTTTTTTACTATGTGATCCTACTTACGAATTTTTGACTTACGAGCGCCCCCTAGGGACGGAACTCGCTCGTAAGTCGGGGACTACCTGTAGTCTCTTGGAGTCACGAGGACTCATTTTCAAGAGAGACCTGTTTTAGACGACAACAGGGGCCAAGATGGTGTAGTGGTGAGGGAACCGGACTTGTGATCCGAAGGACCCTGGTTCGAGTTCAAACCCCGGCCACTACACACCTTGGGGTGTCTATGACATACCTATTTCCCCAGCTCCCCGGGCGCTGACTACGGCTGCTCACTGCACCACCTGGTGGTGGTTGGGTTAAATGCAGAGACCAATTTCGTCTGTCAAGTATGGGAAACATACACAGATGACAAAAATGTGCAATTTAATTTTAATTTAATTTATAAATCAAAAGTAAAGTGTCCATGTTTCGTTCAGAGGTGAGCTTTCAGAAATTAATCTGGTCCATCTGAACCAAAGGGGCGAAGCAGAACTCTGCTGGGTTAAAACAGGGTGGTGCATTCAATGAGTGTCGGACGTCTCCCTCATGTCATTTACTATAATGAATTAACTCACTTTGGTGAGCCTATTTGTGGTTGACTACTTTTAACTACTTTTTTTCAGTTCAGCACTACAGTCCCTCGCTACTCCACGGTTCGTTTTTCATGGACTCGCTCCATCGTGGTTTTTCAAAATAAGATTGGACATGACAATATAAGTAGCTCTCATGCTGTTGGCCGATTGATGGATGAGCCGCACGATCAGCATGGACCTTTTCTTAAAAATAAAATGGTTTAAATTATTTAGCGCCTACTGCACCTGTGTGCAGCCCACAGCTGAAGGAGAAGCTTCCTCCTGCAGCGTGTCATGATCTCCGCTCTGCAGCGGAGAAGTGTCCGTGTCCGAGAGCGCTGGCAGATGGCAGAGAGTTGAGATCATGACATGCTGTGCTCTTTTAGAGTGTTTAGAGTTTAGAAACATTGTTTACAATGTAACAAGAGCGTGGGCAGGGTTTAAAATGCTTTTATGTATATAAATACTAAAATAGACTATTACTTACTATTTGTATTACTATTCCTAATTCACTGTTTTTCACTTATCGCAGGGCATAAGGGTACAGTTCCCCTGCGATAAACGAGGGACTACTGTATTGTTAAACTAATGAAAAGTCCTACCTCTATTGAACCGTGTACCCTTACAGCTATAAGCAGTGATGACTTCATGAGGTCCTTTATAAATACAGTTATTTCAATTAGGGAGAAAAATTCAAACCATCCTTCCTACTATCGCCTCTGGTTCCTTGTTATATGAGGCAATTTTAAAAATGTCACTAGAACCTGATTTATGTTTGGACTGTTTTTGTCCTGATGTGCTCTCTGAATAGTCTAAAACAGGGGTGCTCACACTTTTTCAGCATGCGAGCTACTTATAAAACAACCAAGTCAAAATGATCTACCCAATACAAAAATGCAAAACATATACGGTAATTATCTTCAAACGTATTAAGGATTCTTTTTATGTACAATGTATGTTGATGTACCTTGCATAACTATAAGTCAATACTGTATTGCACAACACATATAATAAATCAGGGGTCACCAACGTGGTGCCTGCAGGCACCTGGTTGCCCGCAGGGACCACATGAGGTGCCCAGGGGTGGTGACAGCAAAACACAACGAGGAGCAACAGTTCATCAGCTAACATGTTAGCTTCAATCCTAACTAGCCCGCTGGTGGCTCACAACAGAGCGAAGAATGTCAGAGCAGCTTTGAGCAGGCAGATGTTTCTCAGAAGGACGTAGATTTCATTTCATTATTTGGGGGGACCATAAACAGGGACATTTTTTAAAAGCAAATCTACACTTCCCCAAGATTGGGGGGTCCGGACCCCCTCGGGATTTACGGCTATGGTTTCTCATGAGGCATTTTCAGGTGTGGAGCTCTTAAAAGAAGCAA
This sequence comes from Garcialebias charrua, assembly GCA_038048925.1. NCBI lineage: Eukaryota > Metazoa > Chordata > Actinopteri > Cyprinodontiformes > Rivulidae > Garcialebias > Garcialebias charrua. Next base: position 19,755 of record JBBPBX010008575.1, read on the forward strand.
TGATGAAATATGTGAAAAATAATTTATTTAAAAGAGTAAAATATGTGATGATTAGTTAAAATGGTTTTATATATACAGTACAGCACTTTGTTGCAGCTGTGGTTGTTTTAAAGGGCTTTATAAATAAAGTATAATTATAAAAAATGCTGAGCATCAATACTAATGTCACATCTAAAAAAGCTACCGTAAGTCTGGTCCTCTGGACATTCAAAAAACATAACACCCGGCGTGACTCACCCGGAACGATGCTTCGGTGGCGGCTTTCGCTTTTGATGTTTGGTCAGTGAAAAATGACTGAAGAAAAAGTCCACCTCCCATTCCGTTTGAAAGTGATACGTTTTTGCCTTCTTACTTGGTCCAGGTTTCTCACTCACGTCTTAGCAAGGGCTTAAAATCTGAGGTAATTCACTGATTGTTTTCGCTTGTATGTTTTGCTGCACTTCGCGCCGTTGTTTTTAGCATGAGCGGTGACCTAAAGCTCGTCATCTGATTGGTTGCCCTGTATGTCAATCAAGTGACGGGATGTTTGATAGGCTGACAATTTTTTAATGTCACGCTGCGATTTACTAGTAGTGCCTCCGCGATCGACTGGTAGATCGCGATCGACTGGTAGATCGCGATCAACGTACTGAGCACCCCTGTTCTAAAATAATAGCTTTATCCAAACCATCCACATGTCTGCTAGCTCTAATCCCAACCAGACTATTTAAAGCAGTATTTCCCTTAATTAATAATCACATTTTGGATCTCCTTAACTTGTCTCTAATGAATGGTTATGTACCACAGCACTTTAAAATTGCTGTAATTAAACCTTTACTTAAGAAACGATCTTGATATTCAGCTATGGTGCATTGGTATAAATAATTAGCCATTTTTTCATTTTGTCAAAATATTAATAAATACCTTTTATATACCTAAATATAATCCTAAAGAATGTTTTTTTTAAGTACTTTACAGATCAGTACACACAACTAACATTTTTCCTCCCTAAATTTTCACTTGGAGATTTCCTCTTTCAAATGACATCAAGAATCCTTCCTTAGAAAATATAGAAAAGAAGATTCAGACCAATTTTCCAGGGTTTATCCCAATTAGCAAGACAAATCAAGCCATATCTCTGGGTATCAAAATGTAGCTTAAAAAGCCTGAAATTACAAAATGTGCTTAGTTTAGTTTAACCAAATACGACTTAATCCCTGATTTGATGTGAAGGGTCACAAATGATTTGAAGGATGTAAAATGAGCTCAATTCATTTTCTGTATATATTGAAAAAAGACAGAAAAGGCTAAAGTTTCACCAATACCAAAAGTCATAGCACCCTTCTCCTGAACGAGATGAACGTTTTGAGATATGATTTGCTGAAGTAGCACAAAAACTGTGGAATGCGAAAGATGCTGAAAAACATACAGAAGAAAATAGGATCACAATAGTGGGAATGCGTCATAAACCTTCACACTATTATTAACCTTGTGTAAAACTTTGAAATAAACTTGCGGTGTGGATATGTTCAGCCAAAGGCAGGTAGTGTACTGCTAATTATCTTTTCTTAAAGTCTGGTTGTTTTGTTTGTTTAGGTCGAGCTTCGGCTTCACCTTCTCTTGATGTCCTCATTACTCTTCTCACCCTGGGAGCCAGCGGCTATAAGAAGTACCTGTCAGAAAGAAAGGTGAGGACATGCTACATGTGAGGACAAGATAAAACAGTCCCAGTGGCTTCGACTGTGATGTTTGCTTGATGTTTTATGGCTGACGTGAAATGCAGCTGTCGTTTTAAATGTGATGCGTCATGGCTTCCTCTTGAAGAGTCAGCAGCACTTTAGATTACCGTAGTTGTGAAGAATCTGTGACGTTGCTGCTGTGTTTGGTATCCCCACCGTCTTCACTGTGTGTGGGTGATCCTTGACTCTCGCTGGCAGCGAGCTCTGTGAAGGCAGGAGTACAACTAAAAAAAGATCAAACCGATCCAGGAGTTGTTTTTCGGCTCACCGGTGTGAGATGGTGTCGCGCATGTTGCATCATCAACACATTTTCTCTCTGCCTCTCTTTGGAACTGAAACCACATGAAACCCACCTGATGTGCTCACATCGAAGGTCAGATACTTCCGTTCTGCACCGTAAGTTCTAAAGATCAACAAGTCAACTGGCCCTTTTTTTTAACTTAAATTAAACTTTAAATGACATGGCGTTCCATAAAACACTTAATTTAATTAAAATAAACTTAAGACTAAAAGCAGAAGCAGTGTGTGAAAAAATTCAATAAGAATTCAAAGGGTAAGTTGCATTGGTCCTTGCACAGCTTTATATAACATTTTACTGATCTTTGTTAGAAAACTAACAAACACAAAATGTGTAAGAGTCACAGTTCAGCTTCTACAGGCCACAGTTGACATGTTTAATGTTAAAGTTATAACTAACCAGACAATAATGGTTTATTTAGAGGGATTTTTGGGTGGAAAGTACCATATTTTGTCAAAATCGAGCAAAATATCAGCGCAAACATCTCATGCCAACTGTCAAGCACAGCACAGTTGTCCCTCATTTATCATGAGGATTCGTACCCTGAAGCCCTGTGATAAGTGAAAAACTGCAAAGTAGGAATAGTAGTACAAGTAGTAAGTAGTAGTTCCCCTTCAGTCAGGTCACGGCAGTGCAACACATAGATATGGGAATTGCGCCACCGCGCGGTTCACCTGAAGCATTACAATCACGCCTTTTAAGGCAAGTAGGTAGGACTGGAAAGTACCTTGCATGGTAGTCTGCCGCTACCGGTGTATGAATGTGTGTAGCATTCAATGTGTGTAGCACTTTGAGATTTTCACTAATGAAAAGTGCGTTATAAATTGAATTCATTATTATTATTATTATTATTATTATTATTATTATTAAGTGAGGCTTCTACTTCACCAGAGGCCACGCCCCTCTGGAATAAAGACGGAGGACGCCTCACGATCGCCCTCTTTTTGCACTTCACCTACGCTTCAACATGAACCTCGCGGGACTTCTCTCTGACTGAACTGCCTAACCGGAGGTGAGCACGCTCTCTACCCACGGCGTCACGAGAGAGCACCATCCTGCGAACTACTTCGTTAGCGTGGCTAACTAAGCTCAGAAGAACTGCTGTTCACGGTCTGCTAGCTCCTGCTAACTGGGCCACATGCTCTCGTTGTTAGCTCCGTCTAACTGAGACCGCCTTCGACGAACAGCACGACGGAAACTTCAACGCCTTCCCCCACCATGCCTCCTGAGAAGGCGAAGAAAAAGACGAAGAACTCGGGCAAGGCTACAAGACCGGTTAGCCCCAGGTCACGGCCTTGCCCGAACAAATGTGGCTTCGTCATCGCGACAACAGACTTCCACGAGGCCTGCCTCGTGTGCCTGGGAATGGTTCACGCTAAAGCTGCTTTAGCCGACCCGGACGCATGCACACACTACAGCCAGCTTCGTCTGTCTGTGAGGGAGAGGCGCATGGAGTTTGTGGCCAAGGCGATGGGGAACGTCAGCGCGAAAAAAGACCCACTCCTGTCCGAGCCGCTCAGGCCCTCAACAGAGCTCGAGGCCGACACGATGGAGGACAGCGGGGCGCTGACTTGGGGGGACTGGATGGACCTCCACGAGGAGGTGAGAGATAGCTCAAGTCAGCCCAGCTTCTCCAGGTTTGACTTGCGGGAGCACCTTCATTCTGATGAGGCGTCTGTCACGGCCTTGTGCGACATGTCGGACGAGGATGACGAGCAAGAGGACGACGGAGACTCCGAGGACCTCTCCCAGGGAGCGACACCAACTCCGGGCGAGACGGACGGCTCCACCACGGCTCTGTTTGAACTGTGCCGCAGGGCAGCAGAGACTCTGAAAGTGACCTAGCCTGCACCCCCACCGCGCCAGCAACAGACCAGACTGGCGGGCAGCTACTTTTTAGCTAAACAGCAGGTACTGGTGAGACACAAAATGCCCGTGTTCCCGGACTTTCTGACTGAGCTGACCTGCTCATGGGCAGCCCCGAAAGCACCGTTCTCACTGCCTTTGTCACAGTTCCTCAACGTTGAGGACATGGAGGCAGTGGGCCTGGCTCGCATACCGCCGATGGATGAGACTCTGGTAGCACACTTGGTGCCAAAAACTTCTGGTTCCAAGCCAACACTCCTGAGTAAACAATGCCGCACATCAGTGCTCCAGCTGGAGAAAAGCTACCGAGCTCAGGGCCTCATTGCACGTACGCTAAACACAGCCTCCATGCTGCAGGCTTACCAAGCTGAAAAGCTACAGGAGCTCTAGCCGACGACTTAAAAAAAACAGGCTGCTGAGATGCTGGAGGAGACGTGCAGGACAGCGGACTTCATCCTACGCCTGACGGGTGCTGCCGCCATAGCTCAAGGTAAATGCATGGCTGAGACTGTGGTAGCCCAGAGACATTTGTGGCTCACACTGACCGAGCTGCCTGAAAGCCAGCGCTCCATGTTCCTCCATCACGCTGTGGAGCCCTCTGGACTGTTTGGATGGGCCCTGGAGAAAATCCAGAACCGTTGTGATCAGCGGAGCAAGCAGGAGGCCCTACGTGAAGGTTTGCCCAGAAAGCAATATTCACAGCAGCGGGACTCCAGCGGTCACAGAAATGCTCCGCAGAGGCAACACTCGCTCCCTAGACGACCTGCTCAGAAGAGACCAACTCTCGACACGAGTGAGCAAAGGGCCCCGTCCACTTCAGGGCCGCGCGTCTCAGGGTCAGGCCTGGTCCAAGCACCGGTTCGTCCCAAAGCAAGCTGGACAATCTAGGACAGCCTTTCCTCATCCTCCTGTTCTGACTACAGAACAGAGGCGTTTAAACGCGCTCTGCCCTGTGCGGGCTTTGAGCACCTACATGGAGAAGACTAGCAGCTGGCGAAAAACGAATCAGCTGTTTGTATGTTTTGCTGCTCCTGTTGCAGGCAGAGCCCTGTCAAAGCAGCGCCTCTCCCACTGGGTGACAGAGGCCATTTCTAGAGGATACAGCAGCAAAGGTCAACAGGTGCCCAGTGGTGTTCATGCTCACTCAACTCGAGGGTTAGCCACTTCCTGGGCCTTGTTTAAGGGAGTCTCAGTAGCAGACATCTGTGCTACTGCTAACTGGACTTCTCTTAACACGTTTATAAAATACTACAGCTTAGATGTCACAACTCATGACGTCACACAGGCTGTGCTCTCTACAAAGGAGAGCTGAATGTACTACCGCCTGTCTGTTTGGGCCTAATGTTGCACAAAGCATGCATTTCCAAGGTGTGATGGTATGTTCCCATGTCTATGTGTTGCACTGCCGTGACCTGACTGAAGGGGAACTGGAGGTTATGCACCATAACCAATGTTCCCTGAGGGAAGGGAACAAAGTGCAACACTCGTTTGCCCCTCCAATGCACAAGCTTGGCGATGTGCTTGCAGAGGGCGATCGTGAGGCGTCCTCCATCTTTATTCCAGAGGGGCATGGCCTCTGGTGACATAGAAGCCTCACTTGCCTTAAAATGCGTGATTGTAATGCTTCAGGTGAACCACGCGGTGGCGCAATTCCCATATCTATGTGTTGCACTTTGTTCCCTTCCCTCAGGGAACATTGGTTATGGTGCGTAACCTCCAGTTTTTATATACTGTAGGTATTTTAAGCCCTTCAATATTCTAAACAATGTTTCTAAACCCTAAAACGCTCTAAAAGAGCATCAGAATGTCATGATTTCAGCTCTCTGCCCGCTCTCTTGGTCACACCCACTTCTCCGCTACAGAGCGGAGATATGACAAAAGTCTGCAAATAACGAACTGCGAATTAGCAGACGACTACTGTACATACACAAGAAACTAGATGTTCAACTAGTTGTTGTAGTAATAAAACACTGATAATAATAATAAAGTAGAACACTGGTTTTGCTTTTGGTTTTAATACTTTTACAAAATACATCAAAGTAGAAAGCACAATGGCAATTTAAATCTAAAGTAAATATTTTAATGAAGAAAAAAATCAATTGGTGAGTTTTTTTTTTATGTGGGTGCACCTCATAGCCCTTTGCAACCTCTTTGCCTCCCATACTTTTCTCTTTTAGACAATGTTCTGCTACTTATAGCATAAACATAGCCTTTTGCTACTTTAACATTTTAGACAATACTACTTTTAGCATAAACAGGCCCTTTTGCTACTTTAACGTTTTAGGCAATGTTCTGCTACTTTTAGCATAAATCTAGCCTTTTGCTACTTTAACCTTTTAGTCAATGTTCTGCTACTTATAGCATAAACATAGCCTTTTGCTACT
>JBBPBX010008575.1:33061-43653 GCA_038048925.1 Garcialebias charrua
ATACAGGTAGTCCCCGACTTACGAGCGAGTTCCGTTCCTGCGAGTTGCTCGTAACACGAAAATTCGTAAGTTGGAACACGAAGCACGTGTTCTCGTAAGTCCGGATTTTCGCTCGTAAGTTGGAACATTTATGCTAGCGCTACTACGAACACTCGTTTTTCATCAAAAACGTTCATATTAGTTCATAAACATGGTCGGAAACGTGTTTCCAAACGGTTAGCTAACACACTTTCATCTAAAAACACAAAAAAGTGCTGTATTTTTTACAAATTTACTGCTCGTTCGCCAGCTCGTAAGTCCGGACGCTCGTAGGTCAGAGCGCTCGTAAGTCGGGGACTACCTGTATATATATATATATATATATATATATATATATATATATATGTATATATATATGTATATATATATATATATAAAAAATCATGTCGGTGGACCTTTAAAGTGATAGTTCAGATCATTTGAAGTGGGGTACTGTGAAAATGTTACAAAAACCTTACCTGTGCTAAAGCTCTTTGAAAGACCTCAATTTGTTGAGTACATGAGTGACACAACACTGTAGCTTACCTCTCTTCCAAAAAGGCCACACCCACTTCTTATGAAAACAAACTTTCGAGCCTTCCGGTGACCGTCTTAGAAACAGAGGTACCGGTGCTTTGGCTAGCCGGCCAGTCCACAAAACACGTTGACAGGTTGGGCGAACTCCCACGCATCCTCAAGGATATAAGCAAGTGTAAAGAGCTAGTCCAGTGTTCCAAGACTAGGATGGAGATAGTGATCCATCCATCCTTTCACTCATCCATTATTTTTACCCTCTTCTTCCTTTTGGAAAATATTTATGCAAGAGGAGCAACACAGTGGCTCAGCTGGTAGAGCTGCTGCCTCTCAGTGAGAAGGCTACTGGATCAAATCCCGGCCAGGGATCTTTCTGGGTGCAGTTTGCATGTTCTCTCCGTGCATGCGTGGGTTTTCTCCGAGTAGTCCAGTTTCCTCCCACAGACCAAAAACATGCATGTTAGGCTGACTGGTAACTCTAAATTGTCTCTAGGTGTGAGTGAAAGAGTGAATGGTTGTCTCTGTGTGTCCCTGTGAAGGACTGGATACCTGTCCATGGTGTCAAATCTAAAGCTTCAACCAAATCATCATGACAGATAAACTGTTATCAAGTTGCTTCACAAACAACATAAGAGGTTTAAAAATTACAGAAACAGTAACACACTAATGGTAAAACTATGACATTTACAGCAGTAAAATTATAATCAAAATGTATAAGTGTAAATGTATATATATAAGTATAAATGTACAGTACTGTATATATAATGTATTAAATGTTTTATGTTGTTCAGGACGGCCTGGTCTTACAGCTCATCACCACAATGGACCGGTACAGAGTCCGTTAATACTGCAAATGCTGCACCAATCCGTCTGTCAAGCTCACGCTCCATTCTTCCCTCACTCGTGAGTCGTGACCAGAACCCCACACTGAAGTTGACAGACACACTTACCAGTACTCTGATAGCAGCAGAGGAACAAGCAGCAGGTACACAAGTAAACCAGCACAGTAATTCAAAAATAAATTAAATCTAAGATAAATTTACTAAAATCAATATAAAATTGAACATTTATTTTTGTGAATGAGTAAAAAATGTTAGGTGCAACTGTATTTATTTTTCCTACTTTGAGTAGCAAACTTGGAGTCTTATTTTAAACTTTGTGATGCAAAAAATGACAATGTTTACTAATCTTTTTTTTTTTTAAAGGTCCAGATGAGTGAAAAGCTCGTAGACACGGGTCCAGTCTCAGATCCTACTCCTGCGTCCAGTCTCAGATCCTACGCCTGATGGGTCCAGTCTCAGATTCGGAGGAGTTGGCGCAGTCGGGTGGTCCCGCATGGCGAGAAATCGGTTAATTTGTCAGAAACTGCACTCGGCTCCATCATTCCTTGTTGAAGAGTGTTTTGATAAATCATTTAATTAAAATACATAAAATCTCCCACAGTTCTCATATTGTATTCAGTTTAAATTGTTTTGAATTTATAATTATAGCTTTTATTCTGAACTTTATCAGTCTACTCCTGGAGGATGAACAGCAACATTCATGTTTTTATGTTTTGTACGTCAATAAAACACTAAACTGGTAAGTTACCAAAAGAACAATCACTGCATCTAAGTTTTATTTATGTGCAGTAGAACTTCTCATTATTGGACATTAAACAACGTATTCAACGTATTGAAATAAACAAAGTGAAACTTGGTACAACTGTTTTATTCAAACTAAAGGTAAGCACACATTCATTTAGCAATGCATGTTTTCACAGCAACACCAAATGTACTTGAAAAGCAGATTCGTCCATCTTTCATCCATCCAGCTTCATCGATCTCCTGGGACTCAGTACCTTACACAGAAACACAAAGGGAGAAAACGATTAAAATGCTTTCACTACTGGATTAAAAGGAGTTACCAAATTGTAACTTTTCACCACTAACTTTATTAACAAAGGCAGATCATAGTGGAAAATAAATATCAGTGACATTTACTGAGAAACGTTAAAAATACTATGACAGCAATAATTACAAATAATTTATTTTGTTAACACTAATTTAAGTATGAAAGGCAGTCTAAATAAATAATGTAATGTGAGAAATATCAGCCATCTTTACTAGCAACAGTGTTTAAAGTAGCACAGATTAGCATAGCTGATGTAGCTTTTACTAAAGTACACATGGCTGATATTTACTGTGGCACAAGTTACATTAGCTAAGCTATTCTTTGTTACGTTAAAATACGCTGATATTTACTGTAGCTCAAGCTATGAGCTTAGCACGCAGTAAACAACACCGATCTTACTTTAGCAAAGACTAGCTTAGCTGCTGTAGCTACGAGGGACATCTATGTGTACATTATTGTAATCACTTACTCTGCCAGTCATCAGAACAGTTATTAACATGAAGATTTGGACGTCCTTCACAACTTTGTTACTGGTTATTAAGCATCCATCCATGGATTTAAAGCTGCAGCTCCTCCGTTGTGGGCAGCCAACGATCACAGAGAAATTTATTGGTGACAACTTGTTGCCCTTCTCCACCAGGGGGCAATACCGCTTCGTCTGACATGATTTATTCCTCCAACTCACAACTTGTTGCCCTTCTCCACCAGGGGGCAGTACCGCTTCGCCTGACATTTATTCCTCCAACTCAACTCCAACCACTGCTAAATATGCACCTTGGTCAAGAGTAGCTTAGCTTAGCTCTGGCTGCTCGGTCTGTTTATCCTACTAAAATGGCGGAAATTCCAGAATTCTAGAATTCTAGTCACATGTCTGGGAACTATGTATAAGCCAAACATGCATGTTTTTAGGAGGAAACCAGAGTATACTGTAGGCTACTGGTTGAGAAAAGCCCTGTATTTTCCGGCATATAAGTCGCAGTTCTTTGCTTAGATTTGTCAGTCCTGCAATTTATATGCCTAAGCAACTTTTTTCCCCCATATTCATAATTTTTGACTGATGCTTTAAAGTTCTAAGAACTGCAACAGCGAGTCCTCCTGTGCGCACAGGCTTCACTCAGTTGGCGCAGGCAGAGGAACGCTGGAGAGCTATCAGCTCTGGCTGTGATGGCACCTCGCCACCTAGGTGAAATGAAGCTGTTTTAACCTGCTTAGAATGTGTTTTATATTTAGCTTTGATTTACTCATTTGTTGGTTTTAGCCTTCAGCTAATGCTTTGCTGGTTTTATCATTTGTTCTGCTAATTTTAGCTATTGGTTTGCTAGTTTTGGCTACTATTTAGTTGGGTTTATTATTTGGCTACTGTTTTGACTTTTTCTTAGCTTTTAGCTGTTGCCTTTCTTAGCGTTAGTCAGCTATTTTTTGCTTTGATTTGCTGGTTTTATCCTTCAGCTGATATTTGGCAAATTTTCGCTTTGCTTTACTAATTTGTTGGTTTTGGCCGTTAGCTAGTATTTAATTGGGTTTATTATTTAGCTGCTGTTTTGCTGGTTTTATCATTTATTTTGCTAACTGTAGCTGTTAGCTATTGATTTGCTGGTTTTGGCCTTTATTTAATTGGGTTCATTATTTGGCTACTGTTTTGACTTTTTCTTAGTTTTTCACAGATTCTTTTCTAAGCTTTGGTCAGCTATTTTTTTTTTTGCTTTGATTTACTAATTTGGTGGTTTTAGCCTTCAACTGATAATTGGCTAATTTTAGCTTTAAACCTGATAATTTTAACTTTATTTCTGATCATTTTACTGTTAGCAACAAAGTTGCAGCTACTTGAACGTCATTCTGCTCTCAGGATTTCAACAGAAACGTTGCTTTTGTTCATTGAAATAAACATTTTGCACTGAACAAAACATTTTATTCGAGTTTTTTTAATGCATTTTTATGTTTACATACAGTAAAATGAGAAGATCTGGTTTTGTTTTGTCAAATCAAACCCCAGGCTGGTTGTGTGGCGATGTATCTCGTCTCAAACAAAACTGTTTTCATCTCAGTTTTTGTTCTGGGATCCTGGAAAGTTTGTCCGTTCGAGTCGATAAAACAGTCGCCAGAGGACTTCGGCTGATGTTGCTTTATAGCTGCAGATTGAACACACACACAAGCTGATTTATTACAGTCAAGTGAGAACTGCACTCTGTGGTTTTAATAAGCAACAGGTGTGTGTAGTAGTGGGGGTGGGGGGGCAGCAGCTCATTGTTGCTGTTAAATCAACAAATTGATGTTTATGTTTATTAAACTAAACACAGTGATTTAAAATTAACATTATTATGGAACGGAAAAGAAACTCGAACATTATCTGCATGTTTTATTTCTTTGATTTAAACTTTATGTTGTTCACTTTCATAAAGACAAGAAGCAGATCATTACCAATCAGAAGATGTTTTAAGATAATGTCATTTATTTTGGTTTAATGGCAAATAAAATTGTCTGTGATGGACTGGAGACCTGTCCAGGGTGTCCTCCGCCTCTCGCTGAGTAACTGCTGGACATGCGCACCTGTGACCCCCCCTGAACAGGAAAGAAGCGGGTAATGGATGGATGGATGGATGGATGGATGGATGGATGGATGGATGGATGGATGGATAGAAAATAAAGTCTACATCCAAAAGACTGAATAAATTTATATAAATACAAATTAAGTAATTTACTTTTATGTTGCAAAATATGAGTTCAATTCAATTCAGTACAGTACTTTATTAATCCCAAAGGTAAATTAAGTGTTGTGGCTCATCATCCTGGTTTCATTCAAGAGTTGTTATAGATGCTGCTAGCTGTGGGCAGGAAGGATCTCCAGCAGCAAATCCAAAGAATCTGGCCACAGATTCTGTTCCGTCCACCCGGATCCAGCTTGCTGTCAGGTCCAGCGGGCCTCTCGGTCCTCCTGGGCAGCAGGACTGGACATAATTCCTCCCTGAATGACGATCACTCCTCCCAGCAGTGTGCCGAGCTCCTTGTCACCACAGACAGCTGAATGTGCCGGGGGATGATCCCGGTCCACCTGTTGTCACAAGCCGAGTTTCCCACCAGCTCCAGGATCTCGGCAGTCAGGTTATCAAGCACTGCCGCCAGGTTGACGGGAATTCGTCCACGGCACCTCCTTTTCAACTCATTTGGGATTTGGGGCTGTAGTTGAGATATTTGAGCTTTTAAGATGTAAATCAGCTGCTCCTGGTTATAAAAAACACCTTGTTGACAATATAAATATAAATGATGTTCTGTTTTTACAAAGTAGAATTGTATCTACTGTTCATTATATGTCTAAATTACTTGGATAATTTTGTTTCCCACTTTTACCCTCATTTTTCTTTCTTTCTGTATGATAAAAACAGATTGGACTGAAGGCGTTCATCTCGTATTGTTGGTACTTCCACAAATTGTCCTGGATCACAAAAGCCTTGATGAATGACAACGAGGGTTACTTTCAGTACTCGTCTTTCTAATAACAAGTGACAACGCACCTGATATTTGGTCATTTACTTCACGTTCCAACTCCAAAACCGAGCGCCGTGGCCCTGTAATTCATAAATGGCTGATTTGTACTTGAAAAAAAAACTCACTAAATCAAAGAACTGAGTGAACAATTTAGGCCAGTCCTGTTAAAAAGCTTAACTTGTTCTGTCAGACAGACGGGGTCTCCCAGCAGGCATCCAACATGCAGTCTGCATATTTAAAACCCCACACAGCTGGAGGCCAGTGGGTGCACACTAACTAAGAGCAAAGTTAATATTTCAGCTTCAAAACGTCTCGTCTGTCGTTCTCTAAACACCTGTTTTATATATGTTATATTATATACATGCCCTGTATGTATATGTATATTTATATATACAGTAGTCCCTCGTGTATCGCAGGGGATCCGTACCCTGAAGCCCCACAACAACTGAAAAACAGCNTGTATATACTGTATATATATATTTATATATACTGTATATTAGGGCTGGGCGATATGGAAAAAATCATATATCACGATATGGACTTTTTTATATCACGATAACGATATATATCACGATATAAAAAAACTTTGGTCCAAATTTTTCCTGTACACACACACACACACATCGTGTTGTATATATACAACACGATGTGTGTGTGTGTGTGTGTGTGTGTGTACAGGAAAAATTTGGACCAAGTTTTTATTTTATTTTATTTTACTACAGATACAGTTACAATTATAAGAATGTGAACAAAAAGAACAAGGAAAGTTGGACCAAAGTAGAAACTTTGGTCCAACTTTGGACCTACTTTGGTCCAAATTTTCCTGCAGGGGGCGGTAAAACAACGGGGGCGGTAAAACAACGGCTGCTAATAAAACCCACGAAGAAGAAATCCGCTCTGACTGGAGTAAACAAGACAAAGAAACAGAAAAGAGAAAACGTTGCGTTTGATTCCGGTTCTGTTGTGTCTCTGGTCTGTTTTGTATTGGTTAACTGGACCCGAGTTCGGACTCGGTTGAACTTCGTGTCCTCTGGACCCATTTTGTCTCCGAGTTTCAGCGGAGCTAAATAATGGAAGCTAACAAGGTGAGCTTCCCCTCTTTTTGGTAAAAGTTCTTCTTCTTGGGCTGCCTGCGCAGCTGTTTCTCCATGTTGTGACACCCATAGATATCTGGTGACACCGGCTTCATGCCGGCTGCGTCTCTGTTGAACTCGAGTTTAACAACGTAAAGCACGTGTCGCAAACCCGCGCGTGCGTCAAACATAAAGCAGCGCCGTCATCTCGCAAAACCACTTTATTCTTATTTATCACGATAGAGACGATAGAAGGAAAGTAGCACGATAGACACGTTTCTATCGTCCCCACGATATATATCGTCATATCGCACAGCCCTAATATATATATATATATATATATATATATATATATATATATATATATATATATATTTACTGTATATATATACACACCCTTCCTACACTCTTGCAATACTCTACACAATGTTTTTAAATGCTCTAAAAGAGCACAGCATGTCATGATCTCAGCTCTCTGCCTCTAGCTGCTCTCTGCCACCTGCCAGCGCTCTCGGCCACGCCTACTTCTCTGCTGCAGAGCGGAGACGTGACACGCTGCAGGAGGAAGCTTCTCCTGCAGTGTGGGGTTGACACAGGTGCAGCAGGTGCAAAATAATGTTAAATATTTTATTTAAAATAACAATGTCATGCCGATCACGTGGCTTATCCATCAATCAGCCAGTTGTGTGCGATGTCCAATTTTACTTTGTAAATCCACGAAAAACGAACTGTGAAGTACCGATGGACTACTGTATAGCACCGTTTATTAAGGGGTATATTTTATGCAATAAACATTTTGCGCTCATTAATGTTTAAACTGAAGCATTTTTACGGAAGAAGCCTTTCTAGCAATGCCACAAGAGGTTTTCTTATAAGATGTTAACTCATTGTAATTTATCTACACGCCCCCCACTTTAAAAAGTCTGGACTATCTCTTTAGGGATACATATTAGAAAACAGAGGTTTGTGCTGCAAAGCAAGATTTTTTGTTCCAAGTACAGTACAGAGGTCTAGATCTCCATAGTAACAGAGTCTTAGCTTATTAACAGCTTGCAAGGTGTTGATTAAATGTCAGCACAGTAATTGTCCAACTTAATCATAAACAAAGTTATTTTGGGGATACATTTACATTAAATCATCCAATTTAATAAATTTGTATAGGTTTAGCAATTTTTTGTGAAGATTTTTTCCATTTGATCCTTTATTATTTTTCTTTTTTTTTTTTTACTATGAAAAAGCTGAAAACTACACTTGGAAACAAATACACTTATAAACGATATTCCCTGCTGTGCACCACTGAGAAGCTGCTTAGACTGTAATGCATTTTAAAAACACATGGACTGTGCAGGAAATGTTTACTGCTATTTCTGATTTTGATTTGATGGGATGTCTAACAAACAGTTCATAATAGATTTAATTTGTTGTACATCAGAGGATATTTAATAATTATCATATTTTATTTTGTTTTAAGTGATTTACTCTGTTTGGGACGGAGTCAGAGTTAAACCTCTTGATTGTAGAGTTAAATTTTACAGTTATATTTGTCCTGACCTAAACAGTACCAGTAGGTGTGATTTATAACTGTTCTAAATAAAAAGTGAGGATTTTTGCGTTTTCACATGAAAACTTTGTCTGTTCATTTTCCAAGAAAAGAACAAACTGTTTTTAGGAAAGTTCATTCAATTTAGTTGTTAATTCTGTAACTTCATCTGTAAGGTTTGAGCGGGAAAAGCATGAAATGAAGTGTGTGACATCACTTTTCATGGGATCAAAACAAAGTCCTGAGTTAGTCACATCAGAGCCACCATCATTGTAATTTTTATAGCTATATCTTTTATAGCTACTTTCCAGCTATTTTTGCTTATTTCAGCTTTTTTCCAGGTAATTTCCACTTTTTGTGCTCATTTCTGTTTCTTTCAGGCTAATTGTGCAAACATATATTCTTCATACTTTTTTCTAGTAATCAAAGCTTGTTCTACCTTTTCAGCTATATAGCTTGCTAGCATGTTAAAGCTAATTTCATCTGTTTTCAGGTTAATTCAAATTTTTCATTGTAATTTCTGCTACTTTCAGGCTAATTTACTTAAATCTGCAAATTTCAACGTATACATGCTACTTTCAGCTTAGCTATGGTAGTTTCACATATTTCAGCTAGCTATTTTATGCTAATTTTAGCCTTTTCAGCTAATTTCAGTTTTTGCAGTCATTTAAGCTTTTCAGCCTAATTCAGCAAAAAATGTGCTCTTCACTTATTTCTGTGAATTTAAGCTTCTTTCTGCTATTTTAGCTACTTCTCAGCTGTTTTTTTTTTTTTAAATATAAGTTCCACTTTTTGTGCTAATTTCCGCCTTTTTTCAGTCTAATTGGGTACAATTGTACTGTCACCACCTCCTTCTGGTAGTTTAAGCTTCTTCTACCTTTTCAGCTATTTTCAACTATTCTTTTTGCTAATTTCAGCTTTGATAGCTAATTTACTCATTTTTGTACTGCTTGTTTAAACCCAAATTCAGCAAAATATGTGTCCTTTCTGCTTTCTTTTGCTAATTTATGTTTGTGCTCGCATTTCAGCATGCTTTAGCTAATTTCAGCTGTTTTTCAGCAAGTTCTTCAACAATAAGCAGTCACACTGCATTTTTGCAGGAAATGCAGTTTCTCTGGTGTTGATGCAATAAACTAACTAAGGTTCTTATGAACGGTGTTGGAAAATGTAAATTTGCTGAACATCTGAACGAGATCCTTAAGGAGCTAATTTCCAGTAAGCCTTCACCAAGATGAATGATAATGTTTGTTTTGTGTTAGTTAGCATGTGTGTGTGTGTGTGTGTGTGTGTGCGTGCGTGTGTGGTGTGTGCGTGCGTGCGTGTGCGTGCGTGCGTGCGTGCGTGTGTGTGTGTGTGTGTGTGTGTGTGTGTGTGTGTTGTGTGTGTGGTTCTCTGCAGGGAACTCTGTTTAACACACCATCTGGACTTCTTCAAACACAGCATCGATCTCGTTCTTCAGAATCACTTGCTGCTGGTGTGTGTGTGTGTGTGTGTGTGTGTGAACATTTCTTCCTGCTTGTTGGTTGACAGCTTGTTTGAATGTTCGTGATAGTCGCCGTTTATTTTCGAGGTTTGTGTGGTTGTTTATTGTAAACATGCCTGAGCTGCAGTTCAACTTTCTGATTGGCCACGTCTTTTAAGTCTTCGCTCAAAGGCTCACCGGACAGACCTTTTGATTTAAAGTTCACTGTACGAATATTTACTGCAGTGTGTGTGTGTATACCACACATGAGGAAAATACACCCCAAGGGTCAAATGTGGCCCCCGGTCTGGACCAGCGCCATCAAGGCCTTGATGGCTTCAGACAAGTAAACAACTTGCGCTAAACCTTTAAAATCAACATTTTGTAAATACATCTCATGGAAAGTTAAAACTTAAAAATCAGTCTAGGGCAACATATGACCCGAGGGCCAAAAGTGGCCCTCAGGCAATCTCCATCCGGCCCCCAGTGTTCTTAACTAAAAACACAACAACTTTTAAACAAGTTGATGAAAACCTGCTTTTTATCAATGAAACATATTGGACAAATATATTGAAGACTTTTCATTATA
>JBBPBX010008575.1:45040-62187 GCA_038048925.1 Garcialebias charrua
AAACAACTATGACTATTTGTACTACTATTGCTACTTCGCTGTTTTTCAGTTGTTGTGGGGCTTCATGGTACGGATCCCCTGCGATACACGAGGGACTACTGTATATATAAATACACGCACAGGGCATATATATAATATAACATATATAAAACAGGTGTTTAGAGAACGACAGACGAGACGTTTTGAAGCTGAAATATTAACTTTGCTCTTAGTTAGTGTGCACCCACTGGCCTCCAGCTGTGTGGGGTTTTAAATATGCAGACTGCATGTTGGATGCCTGCTGGGAGACCCCGTCTGTCTGACAGAACAAGTTAAGCTTTTTAACAGGACTGGCCTAAATTGTTCACTCAGTTCTTTGATTTAGTGAGTTTTTTTTTCAAGTACAAATCAGCCATTTATGAATTACAGGGCCACGGCGCTCGGTTTTGGAGTTGGAACGTGAAGTAAATGACCAAATATCAGGTGCGTTGTCACTTGTTATTAGAAAGACGAGTACTGAAAGTAACCCTCGTTGTCATTCATCAAGGCTTTTGTGATCCAGGACAATTTGTGGAAGTACCAACAATACGAGATGAACGCCTTCAGTCCAATCTGTTTTTATCATACAGAAAGAAAGAAAAATGAGGGTAAAAGTGGGAAACAAAATTATCCAAGTAATTTAGACATATAATGAACAGTAGATACAATTCTACTTTGTAAAAACAGAACATCATTTATATTTATATTGTCAACAAGGTGTTTTTTATAACCAGGAGCAGCTGATTTACATCTTAAAAGCTCAAATATCTCAACTACAGCGCCAAATCCCAAATGAGTTGAAAAGGAGGTGCCGTGGACGAATTCCCGTCAACCTGGCGGCAGTGCTTGATAACCTGACTGCAGAGATCCTGGAGCTGGTGGGAAACTCGGCTCTTGACAACAGGTGGACCGGGATCATCCCCCGGCACATTCAGGTGTCTGTGGTGACAAGGAGCTCGGCACACTGCTGGGAGGAGTGATCGTCGTTCAGGGAGGAATTCTGTCCAGTCCTGCTGCCCAGGAGGGCCGAGAGGCCCGCCGGACCTGGCAGCAAGCTCCGGGTGGACGGAACAGAATCTGTGTTCAGATTCTTTGGATTTGCTGCAGGAGATCCTTCCTGCCCACAGCTAGCAGCATCTATAACAACTCTTGAATGAAACCAGAATGATTAGCTACAACACTTAATTTCCCTTTGGGATTAATAAAGTGTTGAATTGAATTGAACTCATATTTTGCAACATAAAAGTAAATTACTTAATTTGTATTTATATAAATTTATTCAGTCTTTTGGATGTAGACTTTATTTTCTATCCATCCATCCATCCATCTATTACCCGCTTCTTTCCTGTTCAGGGGGGGTCACAGGTGCGCATGTCCAGCAGTTACTCAGCGAGAGGCGGAGGACACCCTGGACAGGTCTCCAGTCCATCACAGACAATTTTATTTGCCATTAAACCAAAATAAATGACATTATCTTAAAACATCTTCTGATTGGTAATGATCTGCTTCTTGTCTTTATGAAAGTGAACAACATAAAGTTTAAATCAAAGAAATAAAACATGCAGATAATGTTCGAGTTTCTTTTCCGTTCCATAATAATGTTAATTTTAAATCACTGTGTTTAGTTTAATAAACATAAACATCAATTTGTTGATTTAACAGCAACAATGAGCTGCTGCCCCCCCACCCCCACTACTACACACACCTGTTGCTTATTAAAACCACAGAGTGCAGTTCTCACTTGACTGTAATAAATCAGCTTGTGTGTGTGTTCAATCTGCAGCTATAAAGCAACATCAGCCGAAGTCCTCTGGCGACTGTTTTATCGACTCGAACGGACAAACTTTCCAGGATCCCAGAACAAAAACTGAGATGAAAACAGTTTTGTTTGAGACGAGATACATCGCCACACAACCAGCCTGGGGTTTGATTTGACAAAACAAAACCAGATCTTCTCATTTTAATGCATAAAAAAAAAAAAGAAAACGCCAATAAAACGTTTTGTTCAGTGCAAAATGTTTATTTCAATGAACAAAAGCAACGTTTCTGTTGAAATCCTGAGAGCAGAATGACGTTCAAGTAGCTGCAACTTTGTTGCTAACAGTAAAATGATCAGAAATAAAGTTAAAATTATCAGGTTTAAAGCTAAAATTAGCCAATTATCAGTTGAAGGCTAAAACCACCAAATTAGTAAATCAAAGCAAAAAAAAAAATAGCTGACCAAAGCTTAGAAAAGAATCTGTGAAAAACTAAGAAAAAGTCAAAACAGTAGCCAAATAATGAACCCAATTAAATAAAGGCCAAAACCAGCAAATCAATAGCTAACAGCTACAGTTAGCAAAATAAATGATAAAACCAGCAAAACAGCAGCTAAATAATAAACCCAATTAAATACTAGCTAACGGCCAAAACCAACAAATTAGTAAAGCAAAGCGAAAATTTGCCAAATATCAGCTGAAGGATAAAACCAGCAAATCAAAGCAAAAAATAGCTGACTAACGCTAAGAAAGGCAACAGCTAAAAGCTAAGAAAAAGTCAAAACAGTAGCCAAATAATAAACCCAACTAAATAAAACCAGCAAACTAATAGCTAAAATTAGCAGAACAAATGATAAAACCAGCAAAGCATTAGCTGAAGGCTAAAACCAACAAATGAGTAAATCAAAGCTAAATATAAAACACATTCTAAGCAGGTTAAAACAGCTTCATTTCACCTAGGTGGCGAGGTGCCATCCATCACAGCCGGAGCTGATAGCTCTCCAGCGTTCCTCTGCCTGCGCCAACTGAGTGAAGCCTGTGCGCACAGGAGGACTCGCTGTTGCAGTTCTTAGAACTTTAAAGCATCAGTCAAAAATTATGAATATGGGAAAAAAAGTTGCTTAGGCATATAAATCGCAGGACTGACAAATCTAAGCAAAAAATTGCAACTTATATGCCAGAAAATACAGGGCTTGTCTCAACCAGTAGCCTACAGTATACTCTGGTTTTCTCCCACAGACTAAAAACATGCATGTTTGGCTTATTGGTGACTCTAATTTGTCCCTGGTGTGAGTGAGAGAGTGAATGGTTGTTTGTCTCTATGTGTCCCTGTGATGGACTTGCGATCTGTCCAGGGTGTCCCCTGCCCCGTGCACAGTGATTGCTGGACATAGGCGCCGGCGACTCCCGTGACTCAAAATGGAAGAAGCGGGTAAAAGATAATGGATGGATGGATGAATAGATGTTTCTGTTCAGTGCCCAGAGATGACTTCTGTTGCGTCCAGGTGCAAAATAAATTAACTGAATTGAACTGAATTAAAAACATCTTTCCTCACTTCCACTTTCTGTTTCTTTTTTAAAAAACTGATGTTTAATTTCTTGTATAAAAACTGACAGAATTAGAAGTAAAAATGTTGTGGCCAGTGTTCTGAACAATATTTCACAAAATATGGGGACATAATTGCTGTAATCCCACTGCATTGTTTATTTGAGCAGTTTGTTAGATAACCATAAAAGCTGCTGTTTTTTTATTTTTTAACCAGAGCTCAGGTGGCATCGTCTGATTTCAAGATAAATGGATACTGTGCTTGATTCAATCAAATATTAAACATCATATTGGATACTAAGTGTAGTGATTCTCTTGGTTTTCTAAACAGACTCTCTGTCAACCTTGACTTTCTAAGTCTCACTTCTAACTTCCTTCCACTGGTCCATGACCAATCAGGAGACTGAATATCTGATGTCAACACTTTTGGTAAAAAGCGTTCACTTCCTTGATAGTTCAGTCGGAATAGACAGCAAGAACTATCATGTCCTTTCTCTCACGGCTAGATAAACTGCAGTCATAAGTCAAAGACTGGTTTATCAGCCAAGAATTTATAACATGCCGTTATAAATTCAACAGAGCTCAAATCTCCACTCTCTTCATGAGAGTTCATTTGAAGAACGCTTTATTTTGAAACTGACCAGGGAGTGCCACGACTCCTGACATTGAAAGCAGGCTTCAACGACGTTGAATCAGTAAACACGCCGAAGTTCAACTGGACCTCACTGGACCCACAACCCGTTGAGTCCAAGACTGCTTCTCAACTCTTACTAAACCGAGACGGAACGTCTAACAGGTACAGAGTTGCTGATGGTTTACTGGAACGTGGGATGAGTCGAGCTGGTTTCCGTATGGAAGAGTGTCTGCCTGGTTAACTCAAAATAGATTTGTTCCTCCTCATTCTTAAACTCCTATTTTTCCTCCTTCCCTTATCTCATTTTAAGCTGGTAACTAAACTTTAAGAAAAGAGCCTACAGATAAAAGTAATACTGTCACCCTCATTACTTATGTCTGTTGTTTACAATTAAATTTGCTGACGAGTTTAATTTGTAAGAAATTGAAATCAGTCAATGAAGTGTAATGGTGTTAAATTTAGTGATTTATTGTTAAATAAAAGACAGTGTCTCTGACATGTCAACTATATTTAACGTGTCCATTGTCACCTTATGAGTTTCTGGTTTATTGTCCATCATAAATGATCACAGAGTGTTATGATAATTCTGAAAAGAAATAGAATCTGTGAATTATTGATGATAATTTGTGTCAGGATAAACCCTGCTCATTTTTCATCTGGTGGACAGGTAAAATCAGTAAAACTGATCACCCCTGTACCCCTACATAAGCATCTCCTTAGTTCAACTAATTGCATTTATTTTCATCATGAAAAGCCATTAGACCAGACAACGTAAGATTTTTAAGAACTCCAGAAGGTTTTTACTGGTACGTTACCGGTGTCAGTCCATCTACTCCGAGAGAGAAAGATTATTTCTTCCCCACTTTTAACAGTAAAAACCTCTGAACAAAAAAGGGACTGTACAGGTCATTAAGTTAGACCACATTCACACACACACACAGCATTTGGCGCAGGCTGGTTACTGCTCGTTAGTTGAGGTAATGTTTATATAGCATTACGCCGTCCCCACACACACACTAACGGTAATAGACGGCCCCGACATGGGCACTCAAAAATATAAAAAAATACAAGGAACGAGGGGAAAAAAGAGGGGAGATTGAGATGTAAAGTTATATTTGAGTCACATGTAATAGCTGTAATTATATTGGCGATATGGAAGGCCGGAGTCTGGGTCTGCAGTGTGTGTGTGTGTGTTTGAACAAAGGGCCGCTTGTGTCAGGGGCCTGCTCACTGCAGCTCTTACCGTAATGATATTCCAACGTTTGCCATTTGTAAGCGTGCATGTGCGTGTGTGTATGTGTGTGTGTGTGTGTTTCTGCATGATGTTGAGTCTGGAAGGGAAATGACAACCATGCCTTGCCAAAACCCCACACCCCCTCCACCACATACACACACACATACATAGCCACACCCCACAGTCCAGTCCTGCATGCTCACACACACACACACACACACACACACACACACACACACACACACACACACACACACACACACACACAGGTTTGTTCCTCTATCTTTGTGGGGCCATTGCATTGACTTCCATTCATTTTTCATTTGATTCTATAGCCTAACCCTGACCTTTACCCTAAACCTAACCATTACCAATACATACCTAACCCTAACCTTAACACATCCTCAATTCACACCTTAGTCCTAAACCTAACCCCTAACCCACAAACGGAACTTCTTCTTATGGGGCCCGGGCTTTGGGCCCCATAAGAACCAGTTGGGCCTCACAATTGGGTAAAACTCAGAAAACTGGGCCTCACAACGTAACATAAACAAGGACACACACACACACACACACACACACACACACACACACACACACGGGGGATTAGTTGTACCTGCATTATGCAGTTTGATATTTATGTATGAGCAGAAAAATGGATCAGGGTGGTCATTTCCAGACTGATGAGGTGTGTGTGAGTGTGTGTGTGTGTGTGTGTGCGCGCGCATGCAAAAGTAAGACTCCAGAGCCTTGCTGTCATCTTCAACTTCTGTCATCCTTTTTTTTTATTCTGTTTTTCACATCGGCTTTTTTTTTTACACCTTCCTTTATACATATTGTCTTTTTCACATCTTTTCTCTTTTCTCTCCTCCCTCTTGGTTCAGCGAGTTCAGTTTTATTTCCAATTTAGAGCTGAAAATAAAATGGTTCTGCATCTTGTGTGTGAGTGTGTGTGTGTGTGATGTCATTAGGTATGTGTACGACCCAGATGGATTTTCCACAGTGCTCTCCACAATGGGCGGGTTGCAGAAGGAGTCGAGGTAGCATGCCAGCTCGGTCTCCTTCACACACAGTGCTGTTATTTTATTCATGCTCGCATGAACCCCTTCACGGGGCGTCGAGTCGACAAGAAACATTTCATCTCGCGTTGTGCCGCCGTCGTCCCGTCTCGTGTGTCTTTTGCACTGACGATATCTAAACTCTGTGTTAGCTTACATAGCATTACTCGTTTAGGCCTTAGCATTCCTTAAACGGATGCATAACGTCCTGTACTACTTTCTGAAAGTTTCAATAAAATTTGACCAGTGGCTCATGAGATATTTTGTTAACAGACAAACAAATGAACACACAAGGTCAAAAATATTACCGCTTTTTTGTCTTCCATGATGGATAATAATCCAAGTAGAAAATATATTTTTAATAAATAAAAACAACACTGAAACGTTAGAATCAAATTTAACTAGAGAAATTTCATTTCCGGCAAAAATGCAGTGGGAACGCTTATTGCTGAAGAACTTGCTGAAAAATTGCTGAAAAACAGCTGAAAAAAGCTAAAAGCATGCTGAGATGTAGGTGAAATGGAAGAACAACCCTAAGTTAGCAGAAGAAAGCAGAAAAAAAACACGTTTGCTGAATTACGTGTAAATAAGCAATGAGCACAGAAATTAGGAAATTAACTAAAAAAAGCTGAAGCAAGCAAAATAATAGCTGAAAAGTAGCTGAAAAGGCAGAAAGAAGCTTAAACAGTCAGAAGGCGTAAAGGCAGAAAGAGCTGAAATTAGCTAAAACATGTGGAATTAGCTGAAAAAGCTAAATTTAGCACAAAAGTGCTAAAAAAGTATCTGAAATAGCAGAAAAAGCTGAAACTAGCATAACGAGCTGAAATTAGCAGAAAGAAGTTCTTTAGGCTGAAAGTCGCAGTACTTATGACAAAAACTTTATTTCAAAACAGCTGAAATTAGCAAAAAATGCAAAAAAAATTGTAGCAGAAGAGGTAGACCAAAAAACATGCTTGTTAGGCTGATTGGTGACTCTAAATTGACCCTAGGTGTGAGTGTGAGAGTGGATGGTTGTTTGGTGTGAGTGAGACAGGTCCCTCTTGTAAATGAGTCCCCGTGACTCAAAGAGGCTAGCCTGTATAAATAAAGGTTGAATGAATGAATGAATGAAAAAGAACATGCTTAAATTAGCAGAAAGGAGCAGAAACAACATAAAAGAAGCAGAAATGAGCACAAAAACTGGAAATTATCTGACAAAAAGGCTGAAATTAACAAAACAGCTGAAAAGTAGCTAAAAAGGCAGAAAGAAGCTGACATTATAAGAACGAACTGGACAGAGCACATTGTTGCTGAATTATATTGAAAAAAGTTCAGATTAGAGCAAAAAATGTGGAATTAGCTGAAAAAGCTTGAATTAGCATAAACAGCTGAACAGTAGCTGAAACAGTAGAAAAAGCTGAAACTTCTAGAAATCAGCTGAAAGGAGCACAATAAGCTGAAATTAGCAGAAAGAAGTTAGAATGATTACAGAAATGTAGTTAGCCGAAAGAAGTTGAAAGTAGCTAAAAAATAATAATAATTTGCACAAGGAAGCTAAAAGAAGCTGAAGCAGAACAAAATGTGAAAGGTTCAATAAAAGGTTTTAAACACATCTAAAGATGTGAAAGATGTCAAATGAGCTCAGGTCATTTCCAATGGAAAAAAAATGGCAGAAAAGGCTAAATAAAGGTGCACCAACACCAAAAGTCATATAAGGATTGTCCTGAATGAGCTGAACATTTTGATTCATGATTTATTGAAATAGCTTGAAAACTGCTGGATGAGAATCGAAATGCAAAATGTAAAGAAGTAAAATGGATCACAATAGTGTGAATGCTTCAGGAGCGTTCAGACAATAAACAAAAATAAAATAAACAATAAAACCAGGCAACCAGAAACAAGACATTGAATCACTTTAAGCAACTTCAGGACTCAAGTGTGGATCACATGTATGACATAAAAATGTATTTTTTATATCAAACAAGGCTGAAGATAATGACAGCACAAAGATGTAGCTGAAAGATCAGCTTCAGCAGCTGCAGCTCTGTGTCCACACCTCCACGCTTGTGCAAAAATTACAAAAATCAAATATGTGACCAAGTCGCTCAATATTTTCCATGTGCAGTCTCTCTTAATCAAAGGAGCAGGATTTTATTGCTGTAGCTACGTGCCTACAACCAGCTTTCCTCGTTTCACTCTCAGCTTTACCATCACTTCACAGCCGTATTGACTAGTTTTATTTTATTACAACATGAGCTACAGTTTACAGCCAAGCGTTTAATTTCTGTTTTCAAAGGCGAGAAAGTTTTGCTTGTTGCACTCAGTTAGGAAAGAAAGAAACACAAACTGATTGTTGTTGTGTTTGCAGCAAATTAGCAGTGCGAGCGTGAAGAGTTTGTTTCACAGGAGCGTCAAAATGAAGCGTGGATTGGATTCATCACAGAAACCACGGCGTGCTGAATGTGCAGCCATGTTTGCGGAAAATCAGTTGCAGACACACAAACGTAAAATTACCTCCAGCAGTCATTGTGTAATTCACTGCAACAACCTACGGAGTTAAAACGCTTCGTTCATTTAGTGGCAAACACGTTTGATTGACACCTGGTGTAGGGCGCCGTGGTGTAGTGGTAATGGCAGTCGTCTCCCGATCGGAAAGTTGGCGGTTCGACTCCCGGGACCCGCACCATGTGTCGTTGTGTCCTTGGGCAAGACACTTAACCCTGAGTTGCTCCCGGTAGGACTGGAAAGCACCTTGCATGGTAGTCTGCCGCCACCGGTTTATGAATGTGTGTAGCATTCAATATATGTGTAGCACTTTGAGATTTTCAGTAATGAAAAGTGCGTTATAAATTTAATTCATTATTATTATTATTATTTATTGCATAAAAGCTGAGTCAGCATTAATACTTAAACGTCATCATATTTTCAGCTATTTCAACATGTTCAGTCTTTTCAGGACATTTTGTTTTTTACTGATAGAAAATGTTCATTCATCCACATTTTTATCATTCAAATTAACAGAAAACACTTCAAAACCTTACTTCAGCTTATATGTATTTTTATTTATTTATTTATTTTGCTACTGTTTTGCTGGTTTCATCATTATTTTGGCTAATTTTAGCTGTTAGCTATTAATTAGCTGGTTTTGGCCTTTAGCTAGTATTTAATTGGGTTTATTGTTTAGCTGCTGTTTTGCTGTTTTACTTAGATAATTATAGATGTTAGCTATTGATTTTCTGGTTTTGGCCTTTAGCTAGTATTTAATTGGGTTTATTATTTAGCTGCTGTTTTGCTGGTTTGCTTAGCTAATTTTAGCTGTTAAGCTATTGATTTGCTGGTTTTGGCCTTATTTGGCCTTTATTTAATTGGATTTATTATTTGGCTACTCTTTTGACTTTTTCTTAGTTTTTATCCGTTTCCTTTCTTAGAACACTCGCTGCCTACTCACAGCGATAATATTGAAAATAACGTTCATTTAAACCTGCTAGGAATAAGGTTGGACAGTTTCACCGCTACATATGGGGAGGATAACAACTAATAACGGCAATTTAATGCACTGAAAACATCCAAAGCCGCTGTTTAATCATTAAATACACTCATAATAAACACAATGGGTCAGCGGTGACACATAATAAATGCAACTTACATGTATTTACATATATATTTAAATTGATAATGTTATTGATCAAAGGAGCCAGCAGACTGCTTTGAGTCTAACTTCATCATAGTTTCCCATCTTGAGCTAGCATGAAAGCGACAATGGCAAGGAAAAACTCCCTCATGAGGATGAAACCATTAGCAGAAGCAGGCTAAGGACAAGTGGCCATCTGCTACGACCGGCTGCGTTTAAGAGGAACAGATACATAATGGCAAGTCGAGAATCACATTTTAAGATATAAATAATTTCAAATACAAATTATTAATTTGTAACTATTCATTAGATTAAATGAGGTCAGTTTGTCCTCCAATAGTCTAAGCCTATAGTAGCATAACTTAGGGATAGCTCAGGAAGCCAAGCCAACCCTAACTATGGGATTTATCAAAAAGGAAAGTCTTCAGCCCAGTCTTAAAACTGGACAATGTGTGAGCCTCATGGACAGAAACTGGAGGTTATGCACCATAATCATGTTCCCCGAGGGAAGGGAACAAAGTGCAACACATAGATATGGGAATTGTGCCACTGCGCGGTTCACCTGGAGCATTACAATCATGCCTTTTAAGGCGAGTGAGGCTTCTATGTCACCAGAGGCCACGCCCCTCTGGAATAAAGATGGAGGACGCCTCACGATCGCCCTCTGCAAGCACTTCGCCGAGCTTGTGCATTGTAGGGGCAAACGAGTGTTGCACTTTGTTCCCTTCCCTCGGGGAACATTGGTTATGGTGCATAACCTCCAGTTCCCCTTCAGTCAGGTCACGGCAGTGCAATACATAGATATGGGAACATACCATCATGCCCTGGAAATGCATGCTTTGTGCAACATTAGGCCCAAACAGACAGGCGGTAGTACATTCAGCTCTCCTTTGTAGAGAGCACAGCATGTGTGACATCATGAGTTGTGACATCCAAGCTGTAGTATTTTATAAACGTGTTAGGAGAAGTCCAGTTAGCAGTAGCACAGATGTCTGCTACTGACACTCCCTTAAACAAGGCCCAGGAATTGGCTAACCCTCGAGTTGAGTGAGCATGAACACCACTGGGCACCTGTTGACCTTTGCTGCTGTATGCTCTAGAAATGGCCTCTGTCACCCAGTGGGAGAGGCGCTGCTTTGAAAGGGCTCTACCAACAACAGGAGCAGCAAAACATACAAACAGCTGATTTGTTTTTTGTCAGCTGCTAGTCCTCTCCATGTAGGTGCTCAAAGCCCGCACAGGGCAGAGCGCATTTAAACGCCTCTGTTCTGTAGTCAGAACAGGAGGAGGAGGAAAGGCTGACAGCTCAAAGCCCAGACTTCTGTAATTTCAAGTTGGGACTTTAGGTGAATAAGCTGGATTTGGTTGCAGAGTGACCTTTGACCCATCCTGAGCAAACTGAGTGCAGAGTGGGTGAACTGACAATGCATGCAGGTCCCCAACACATTTAGCAGAGCATAAAGCTGAAAGAAGAGCAGTCATATAGGACAATAAATCAATTTTAGCACTCTGCAGAGGCTCAAATTGAGGATCACAGAGGGCCTCCAGGACCAGAGTTAAATCCCACTGTGGGGCCAAGACCCTGCTCGTAGAACTCACTCTCATAACTCCTTTCATG
This sequence comes from Garcialebias charrua, assembly GCA_038048925.1. Lineage (NCBI taxonomy): Eukaryota > Metazoa > Chordata > Actinopteri > Cyprinodontiformes > Rivulidae > Garcialebias > Garcialebias charrua. The sequence continues at coordinate 56,516 of JBBPBX010008575.1, forward strand.
AACCGGATCACGAGAGGGTGGGAGCCAGGAGACTTGCCGCCCCGTCCCTGGTGGTACGCTGAAACGACTGACAAAAAGACCTTAATGGTGGAAAAGGAGCGGCCTTTATCCAACAGGTCCTGCTGAAAAGTGAGGAGCTGAGCTATATTGTAGGAATATGGCATAATATTACTTTCGACACACCTGATCTCAAAAACACGCCATTATCATACATAAAGTGTCTGAGTGGACATAGCACGTGTGCTCTGAATTGTATTTACCACATTACAGGATAAACCAGAGTTGATCAGCTTGTTCCTCTCAACGGCCAGGCCCACAACTGCCACAGATTTGGTCGTGGATGCCAGATTTGCCCGTGGGCCTGGGATAGGAGGTCTCTGTGTGCAGGCAGCTGTCATGGTGTTCCTGCTAACAGTAAGATCATTTCTGCAAACAAGGCCTTATTTGGCCACCTGGGTGCTACCAGGATCAGAAGCCGTTTTCGCACTGCACAGCCCTCCCAGGCCCGACCCGGCTTCTAACCCGGGTTCGTCTTGTTCACAGTTGCCTTTTTGGGCCGGCGTCAGCCCGAGTTTTAGAACCCGACCGACGGAGGTTCTAAGCGGGCCGAGCTCCCGGGCCCAGTTTAAATAACACAAAGCGCGCACCCATACAAAGCATTTCCGCCTTTCATCGCGAGCTGAATTTCATTAAAATCTAACTACAGAAACGCCTAAAAAATATGTGTTAGCTGAATATATATATTAGTGTTTCTGAGTTTAATTTTTGTTAATAACTGATTACAAATCAGCTTATTTTAGAATGTAAATAACACCAAGCGCGCACACAAGAACTCCTCACCCACTTCAAGTTTTTAAGCGTGCGTCGGACCTGGAAATAGCAACACGCCTCGGTGGTTCACTGGAAGCGCGTCGGGTTTCCACTCCTAACTTTATCTCGACTTGAGTTCGATCCTCACTTGGTTGAACTTATTTTACGTTTGTCTTTTATTGGATAAAAAAAGGAGTTTGTGTTATGCCTGTGGTTAACACAAACTCTTTTTTATCCAATAAAAGACAAACATAAAATAAGTTCAACCAAGTGAGGAAATGGTGTTGGCTGAGAACTCCCCACCCACTTCAAGGCGGCTCTCCGCACACTGCGAAATAAGCGGGGGCGGGCCAGGTAGGGCGCAGGGCCAACCCGGGACGAGCTGGGCCGGGGAGGGATGTGCAATGCGAAAATGGCTAGAGAGAGGCCCCCCTGCGCACACGCTCCAGTATCGGCTGAATTAAAGTTACGGGGGGAGGCATAATATAGCTTTGTCGCTGGCCACTCGTGGACGAACGCATCTGACCCGAGTGATTTGTTCATGCACCGTATGGAGTGAAACGTAGCAAGGTGGGCGTTTTCCTTGGTGGCGAACAGATCGACGTCGGCTTTCCCGTATTGTACCCAGATCTGGTTCACAATGTGTGGGTGCAGACGCCACTCTGAATGGAGGGGCGCTCCTCTCGACAGGGCGTCCTCCCCGTAGTTCAGATCTCCTGGCACGTGTGTTGCTCTGAGTAACAGGAGATGAGGGCTGCACCACGTTAACAGCTCCTGGGTCAACCTCAGGAGGGGTGGGGAGTGAGTACTCCCTTCTCTGTTGACATGGGCGACCACATAGGTGTTGTCCGATTTTATCAAAACATGATGACGTGAGATCAGACCCTTCCTGTAGAAATGTTTTAATGACAGGAACATAGCCAGCAGCTCCACCTGGTTGCTCTGAATTTGAGCCTCCTGCTGTGACCACATCCCTCGTACGTGCTAATTTTGACAAAGACCGCCCCAACCAGACTTGGACATGTCTGTTGTCACCAACACACGAGACAGCACCCTGTCCAGCGGGACACCTATGCTCATCATTGATGTGTCCCTCCATGGTGCAGGGTCTCTAGGCTGTCTGAGTCCAACTTGACCCCTCCTCATTTGTCATGGGGGGGGAGGAGAAGCTGCAGGTGCATGCTCCCCCAAACCTGGAAAGCACTTATCTTTAACAAGCCGAAATGAAATGCAACTAGTCCTTCTGCCATGAGGCCCAGAAGACGCTGACAACACTTTAAAGTCACAGTTCTGTCCAGTTGGAATAGAGCTAAGCAGTGTTGCAGGTCTGAAATCCGCTTTTCTGACAGCCTCGCTCTGTACAGAACAGAGTTCAACTCCAGCACAAGGAAAATTATTTCCTGGGATGGAGACAAGAGACTTTTTGTTGAGTTCATCATGAAACCTAGACATTTTAGGTGCGACAGCACAAAATCTGTGTGTAATTTTACTTGCTCTTTGGAGCTCTCCAAAATTAAAACATTGTCGAGATAATCCAGCGCTCTGATGCCCTGAGCTCTCATGGGTGCTAGCGCCGCCTCCAGGCATTTTGTAAACACACGGGGAGCTGTGCTGAGGCCGAAAGGCAGGGCCTGAAATTTGTATGCTGCATCCTCGAAGGTGAAGCGCAGGAACTTCCGGTGGCTGGGCAGGATGCTAATATGTAAATAAGCATCCTTCAGATCGACGTTGCAAAACCAGTCTCCCGGGCGCACGGACTGGACCACCTGTCTCAGTGTCAACATTTTTAATCTGAACGATCTGAGTCGTTTGTTTAAACGTCTCAGATCCAAAATGGGTCTCAGACCGCCCCCTCTCTTCGGGACCACAAAGTATTTGCTGTAAAAAACCCTGTTTTTGTCCTGAGGAGGAACAACTCTTATTGCACCCTTTTTCAGGAGCGAGCTGATATCCTCTTTCAGCGTGGGGGCACGCGCTAGGCTGATGGTTGATGTAGTCACCCCGGAAAAGGGTGTTGGACATCTGAAAAACTGTAATCTGTAGCCCTTAATTACAACTCCCAGAACCCAGGCCGTAAGCTGTCCAAGCTCTCGCATGAGCAGCGAGCCTGGAGGGCATGCTGAGTTGTTTCAGGTGGGGTAGGTGTGTGTAAGTGACACCAGCCTCCCTGTGTGACTGAGAGCTTGATATCACTTGAGGGCTTGTGTGGTCCTCTAGTGGACGTCGTGTTAACAACAGTTTTGGGCTTATTTGACTAGGATGTTCCACATTTGTTGGTTGACTCATTTTGCCCATTTTTATGCAGGGTCTTATTAGAGGGGGGTCGACAGATTGTTCTGAGTGACTGCACTGCCTCTTTATTGACCCTGACTTTGTGAAAGAGTGGTGTTTTTGTGCTGATTTGAGACATAGAACACTTTTAATATTTAGAGTTTTTATTATTGCCTGAAAACAATGATTTATTTTTGTTACACACACAGGGAAACGTGTTTTGTGCAGTGTTGAACAAACTTGTCCAGCCAGTCTGGGTTTCTTGACCACAGGTCCTGGTGCAAAACGGTCGGCTCTCCTTTTGCCCATGGGGTGAAGAAGCCTGGATTGTTGGTGAAGCAGCTTTAAAATTAGGCTGACTTCTGCTTCCTGTCTCTGCTTGTTGAAGATGTCCTAGATTGTCCAGCTTGCTTTGGGATAAACCGGTGTTTGGACCAGGCCTGACCCTGAAGTGCGCGGCCGCACGGCCCTGAAGTGGACGGGGCCCTCTGCTCACTCATGTTGAGAGTTGGTCTCTTCTGAGCAGGTCGTCTAGGGAGCAAGTGTTACCTCTGCGGAACATTTCTGTGACTGCTGGAGTCCCGTTGCTGTGGATATTGCTTTTTGGGCAAACCTTCATGTAGGGTTTCCTCCTACTTGCGCCGCTGATCACAACGGTTCTGGATTTTCTCCAGGGCTCTTCCAAACAGTCCCGAGGGCTCCACAGCTTGATGGAGGAACATGGAGCGCTGGCTTTCAGGCAGCTCGGTCAGTGTGAGCCACAAATGTCTTTGGGCTACCACAATCACAGCCATGCATTTACCTTGAGCTGTGGCGGCAGCACCCGTCAGGCGGAGGATGAAGTCCGCTGTTCTGCGTGTCTCCTCCAGCGTCTCAGCAGCCTGTTTTTTGAAGTTGTCTGCTGGAGCTCCTGTAGCTTTTCAGCTTGGTAATCCTGCAGCATGGAGGCTGTGTTTAGCGCATGTGCATTGAGGCCCTGAGCTCGGTAGCAATTCCCTAGCTGGAGCGCTGAAGTGCGGCATTGTTTACGCGACAGTGTTGGCTTGGAGCCAGAAGTTTTTGGCGCCAAGTGTGCTGCCAAAGTCTCATCCATCGGCGGTATGCAAGCCAGGCCAACCGCCTCCATGTCCTCAACGTCGAGGAACTGTGACAAAGGCAGGGAGAGCGGTGCTTTCGGAGCTGCCCATGAGTGGGTCAGCTCAGTCAGAAAGTCCGGGAACATAGGCATTTTGTGTCTCACCGGTACCTGCTGTTTAGCTAAAAAGTAGCTGCCCGCCAGTCTGGTCTGTTGTTGGTGTGGTGGGGGTGCAGGCCAGGTCACTTTCAGAGTCTCAGCTGCCCTGCGGCACAGTTCAAACAGGGCCGTGGTGGAGCCGTCTGTCTCGCCTGGAGTTGGTGTCGCTCCCTGGGAGAGGTCCTCGGAGTCTCTGTCGTCCTCCTGCTCATCGTCCTCATCTGACATGTTGCACGAGGCCGTGACAGACACCTCGTCAGAATGAAGGAGCTCCCGCGAATCGAACTTGGAGAAGTTGGGCTGACTCAAGCCGTCTCTCACCTTCTCGTGGAGGTTCATCTGGTCCCCCCAAGTCAGCGTCCTGCTGTCCTCCATCGTGTCGGCCTCGAGCTCTGCTGAGGGCCTGAGCGGCTGGAACAGGAGCGGGTCTTTTTTCGCACTGGCGTTCCCCATCGCCTTGGCCACGAACTCCACGCGCCTCTCCCTCACAGACAGATTAAGCTGGCTGCAATGTGTGCACGCGTCCGGGTCGGCTAAAGCAGCTTTAACGTGAACCATTCCTAGGCACACGGGGCAGGCCTCGTGGGAGTCCGTCGTTGCGATGCCGAAGCCACATTCGTTCGGGCAAGGCCGTGACCCAGGGCTAACCAGTCTTGTAACCTTGCCTGAGTTCTTCGTCTTTTTCTTCGCCTTCTCAGGAGCCATGGTGGGGGAAGGCGTCGAAGTTTCCGTCGTGCTGTTTGTCGAAGGCGGTCTTGGTTAGATGGAGCTAACAAGTTAGACGGAGCTAACAACAAGAGCGTGCGGTCCAGTTAGCAGGAGCTAGCCGACCGTGAACAGCAGTTCTTCTGAGCTTAGTTAGCCATGCTAACAAAGAAGTTCGCAGGATGGTGCTCTCTCGTGGCGCACTAGGTAGGGAGCGTGCTCACCTCCAGTTAGGTAGTTCAGTCAGAGAGAAGTCCCGCGAGGTTCAAGTTGAAGCGTAGGTGAAGTGCAAAAAGAGGGCGATCGTGAGGCGTCCTCCATCTTTATTCCAGAGGGGCGTGGCCTCTGGTGACGTAAAAGCCTCACTTGCCTTAAAAGGTGTGATTGTAATGCTTCAGGTGAACCGCGCGGTGGTGCAATTCCCATATCTTTGTGTTGCACTGCCGTGACCTGACTGAAGGGGAACTGGAAGTTGGTTCCACAAGAGAGGAGCCTGATAAATGAAAGATCTTCCTCCCATTCTGCTTTTGGAAACTCTAGGAACCGCAAGTAAACCTGCAGTCTGAGAACGAATTGCTCTACAAAGTATAAGGAAAATATGGAACCACAAAGTCTGCAACATAAGATTTATGAACTTTTATTTCTTTATAGG
>JBBPBX010008576.1:9045-20354 GCA_038048925.1 Garcialebias charrua
ACACACACACACACTCACGATGACTCCCCCACCCCCTTTTGGAGCTACAAGTATACACAGTGAAAGCAAACAGTCATGTCTGCCCTCTAGTTGCCATTAGTCAAAGTTTAAGGACTGAACACACAAGAGGAAAATTTTATTGTCCTGCACACTGCAGGCAATGTTTAATTTTTCAGATCAACAACTAAAAGTAATTTCAAAAACGTTTTGAGCTGTTTATTAACAGCTTTAATGAAATAGTGTCCCAACAGTACTCAAACGATGCAGATGCTTTCTAAAAACACACAACATGTTTTTATCTCATCAATCCAGATGTTTATCATTTTACAAAAGGTGACAGTTGTGGAGTCCAACAGATCCTAGTTTCGACTTCTCTGTTCATTACAACCTAATCTGTTGTGAGAACACAAAGAAACAAAAGTAGAGTGAGAAGGAAGATTAAGCCATTGAAGCTCTGGGGGGGTGCTTCCTACGCTTCACTGATTCCTTTCAGACCAATTTAAACACTGTTTGTTTATTAGTGTCTCTTGCTCGGCATTAGCAGCCTAGCTTATCTCGGCACACACACAGAGTGGCACAATACGGCAGTGTTCAAAGTCTCCATACGATATAACCCTGTGTGTGTGTGTGTGTGTTTGGTAGAAGCTCAGTTGTTCATGATGCTCTGACTTTGTCTAAGTAGTGAAAGACCATGTGAGACACAAATTATTGGACATTGATGCTCTTATACTTGGTGTAAACATGCTCAGCACACCCAGTCACCACCCAGCATCTGTGGCACTGACAAAAGACTTCAAGGTGCACGGAGGAGATTTGGTGTAAACTAATCTCTCATCACTGTTTACCGTATGTGCATGGACATATCACCTGCTCCTACCATTGTTTGAGAAATACCTACAGTAACCATGTCTGATAATAATCATTGTTCATCGTAATCCTGTCTGTCTCTGTTTGACCCACATCACCTCCAACATATTTGTTTGAAAACTTGGTTTCTGCAATGCTAAAAACTAGCTCCTCTATCTGCACCATTTTTCTTGTGTGTGTTGTTTTTTTTGTGTTTCTTGTTTATCGTTTTAAAAATAATTACTTTATATGAGCATAAAAAAAACATCTAAATTAAAAAAGGCTGTTGTTGAATCTGGTCTCCTTGGATGTGGCCACTGCAAGGCAGTGTTGTGTCTGAAATAATTGCTCCCTGTTTGAAAGCATGAGCTACGTGATGCTATAAGAAGCAAAAACATGCACATTTCTGACCCCAGATCAGCACAAAAACATCTGATTAAAAATGTGTTATTTTAATGTGTCTGTTTTCAGTCACACTATTTATCTGCCCCTTGTAAAACCAAAGAGAATGTTAAACAGAACCGGAACCAGCATTACCACTTGTACTATGGCTTTACTGTTATATTTTGTAATCGGTCTTTCTAGACTTAAAACAGGTTTAAAACGAGGTTAACTGGTGTGCTGCATTTCTACTGAAGTGGTGGGATTCAATAATGAAAAAAAAAAACTTTTTAACTTTGTCATTATGTCCTGTGTTGTAGAAAACTGAAACGGTTCAATAAAAAGAATGTAAACTAAGATTTAAAAAAATGGGTATGCATCACTAAAATATTCAAGAAACAACTCACTGTGTTTGTGAACAACTGAAATATCCTGTTATCCATTTGAGACTGTATTTCTTATGATATTGTACAGTAAGTATGACTTTATCAGAAAGGTTGGTAGTTCTAAAAAAAAAAAAGCCATCCAACCTAAATATGTTTTTTTTTGTACAGGTGCTAACAAATCCTGTTGACACTCATTTTAACCATTCAGTACATTTGTATTAATGTTTTTTTTTAATGTATGCAGCCACAATGAACTGTGGGACAGTCTCCTTTTTTTCTATTATCAAAATCTTTCCAATGGTTCATGAGATATTTTGTTCAAAATATTGCCGTCCTTTCGCCATTAACAGTGGGCAATATACATGAAGTTAAATCACCATTTTTTTCTAAAGTAGATTTATTAATTTTTATTTTCCAATCCCTATCTTCAAAATGCACGAGTCATCATTAACATCGGTCTAGTTAAGTGGAACTGCAGCTGTTTGTTCCTTTTAACAATTGAACTTTATAGAACAAATTGTGGTCTTTGCTTTGCAATATGTCACTAAAATGATTTCCTAAATGCACATGAATGTAATTTAAAAATACCATTTTATTTTTGTTGCCCGTATTATAACTGTCTACTTCGTATAAATGTGCTCCATGTTATTGGCTCTTGTAAAATGTGAACCAACAATTGTGACTAAAATATCATCTGGATCCTCTATTTGCTGTCAGATGGTGTTAGCTCCAACGGCGGCCCGTGAAATGTGAAATGGGGGGTGTGTGGGGTATTTCTCAAAATAAAATAAAAAAAAACGTTTCAAGTTCAAATCATGTTTATATATCAAATGCAGATTAACACAAGGTCAACAGAACAATTAAATGCTCAGGATGAGAAGAACCAATTTGACTCACTAAAACAACAAAGGAAAAAAAGTATATATAAATTATAGTAATACAGGTTCATAATATAAATATCATCAAGCTCTTTTTTTTGTACCGTTCTCTTAAATATTACTAATTTTAAAGGTCTAATGCACCTTAGCATATATAGCATTTCACCATATAAATGTACCTTAAATGTTTCAATGTTAATAAGAGATAGTTACTTGAAAGAGGCTTTGTTTTCATTATCCAGATGAATACAGTGTTAAGAAATAGTAAAACACCACCAGTGACATTTAGTATATACAATTATTAATGTTTGATTTTTTTTACAAGTGAATTGAAATAAATGTAGCCATCAGAGTCCAATACAATAACCTGGAGGCTAGCGCTGACATCCTAACTCCACAAACAAACAAAGAAAAAAAAATGCACCAGTTCCCACTTGCAGTCAGCTGAAGTATTTTTTCATAAACAGAGCCATCTAAATGTTGAGAGGCATATCAGTCAGGAATGGTAATATAATAATATAAGCATTAGATAAAGACTAGCATTAGCATGCTTGCTCCAGAAACAAACTCACCAGTTGCCACTTTTAGAATAAACAGTCAGCTGAAGGCTTTTTCACAAACATAAAAGTTGAGAGGCATATCAGCCAGAAATGGCAAATAGGCATTAGATAAAGGGTTTTCAATTATTTAAAACCTACCTGCAGCCAGCCTGCTTGTCACTGCATGGCTCATTTCCCAGACAAAAAAAAAGACAGGAAGCACATGATCGGTAGGTAAAGCTCACGTTGGACGTGCCCAGGGCACAGAAATATGCGCCCAGCGTCTTCCCATTGTTTTGTAACGGCGTGGAATAACTGCACATGTGCCAACGGGAGTCTATGGATAAGGTTAATGTGCCCCCAGGACAGGAAATACTGTACAGTATGTCACCAATCAGAAAATGTATTTTGAAACAAACAATATAACTCATCTAAAAAAGCTAAGTCTGGTCCTCTGGACATTCAAAAAAACAAAACAAAACAAAGCAAAACAGAGCAACTGTGTCAACTCTTGAAACTGTGCCTGCAGTCAACCTACTTCACATATGGGGAGCAATATTATAGGCAGAAACATGGGTGTGCTATGGGGTCTCCAGTTTCTCCTATTGTTGCCAACCTGTACATGGAGGAGGTAGAAAAGAGAGCATTGACGTCCTTTTCAGGGAGACCACCAAGTCATTGGTTCAGGTATGTTGACGACACCTGGGTTAAAATTAAATCTCAGGAAGTCCAACATTTCACTGATCACATCAACTCTGTGGATAAATATATCAAGTTCACACGAGAAGATGTAAGAAATGGCAGGTTGGCTTTCTTGGACTGTGAGGTCTCAGTTTCTGATAGAGGAAATTTGCAAACTGAGGTGTACCGCAAACCCACCCACACAGACCAGTATTTACAGTTTGACTCCCATTACCCTCTGGAGCACAAGTTAGGAGTCATCAGGACTCTGTATCACAGAGCAGACAGCATCCCCACTAACGCAGGAGCCAGAAAATCACACACAAAACGGGCTCTAGAGAAATGTGGATATCCTAACCTTCCTGAAAGCAGATAATAAACCCAAACAGGATTCCAGCCAACCATCAGGTGACAAGAAGGAACCCAGACCCAGACCAGTGGCCATTCCATATGTTGCAAGAGTCTCAGAGACATTGAGACATTTATTTTCTAAACACAACGTCCCAGTGGCTTTTAAACCCCAAAATACATTACGGCAAAGACTGGTTCATCCCAAAGATCCAGTCCCCCGGCACAAACAGAGTAATATTGTGTATGCTGTTCAGTGTCAGGAGGGCTGTGATCAGTCTTATATCGGGGAAACTAAACAGCCACTGGCCAAAAGGATGGCCCAGCACAGAAGATCAACATCATCAGGTCAGGACTCTGCAGTCTACACTCATCTCCAGGCCAGCGGTCACTCTTTCAGGATGAAGATGTTCACATCCTTGATAGAGAGGAATGATGGTTTGAGAGAGGAGTAAAGGAGGCCATCTTTGTGAAAAGAAACCATCATTAAACAGGGGTGGAGGCCTCTGGGTTCAACTGTCCCCCTCTTACAATGCTGTTATTGCTAGTATCACTCAGCCCTCTGTGAATAGCAAACAACCATCAGGGTGCTAACGATCCATCGTTAGGCTGATGGTCCTCCTTGATCATGTGAGCAGCTGGTTTCGGCTGTCATCAGCCAACTGGTTGTGTAACACTGTGAGAGGGTGCTATTTATAAGACTGAGCTGAACACAGCACCTCAGACTGAGGAAGTCTTTCGGACGAAAGACGAAACGTTTCTACAATTTTTTTTTTTTTTGCTTTTGGTTTTTTTTTGAATGTCCAGAGGACCAGACTTAGCTTTTTTAGATTTTTCTACCTGGATTATTGAGCATGCATCAGGGTAATATAACACATCATTACTCATTAAATATTTATCCTACACAACTAAAAACATAGAGGTACTGTATATGCATATATTTTGAAATATTTTCATTTTATTATTTCATTTTTATCATTTTTTTTAAGTCTTCAATGTAAAATGGTGAATAGCTCCAGAAGTTTCAGTGGGGCGGCGCCCTAGCGCCCCCCTATTGGCTGGCCGCCCCTGGTTAGTTCCACTCAAAGGTTTATATATATANNNNATATATATATTGAGTGTCCCAATGATCCTAGGAGCTATGCTGTCAGGGGCTTCATGCCCCTAGAAGGGTCACCCAAGGCAGACAGGTCCTAGGTGAGGGATCAGACAAAGTGCAGCCCAAAAACCCCTATGATGAGTACAATTAATGGACTAAGTTTTCCCTCGCCCGGACGCGGGTCACCGGGGCCCCACTCTGGAGCCAGGCCCGGAGGTGGGGCACGCTGGCGAGCGCCTGGTGGCCGGGCTTTTACCCATGGAGCCCGGCCGGGCACAGCCCGAAGAGGAGACGTGGGTCCCCCTTCCCATGGGCTCACCACCTGTGGGAGGGGCCAAAGGGGTCGGGTGCAATGTGAGATGGGTGGTGGCCGAGGGCGGGGACCCTGGCGGTCTGATCCTCGGCTACAGAAGCTGGCCATTGGGACATGGAATGTCACCTCTCTGGTGGGGAAGGAGCCTGAGCTAGTGTGTGAGGTTGAGAGGTTCCGACTAGAAATAGTCGGACTCACCTCAACGCATGGCTCTGGCTCTGGAACCAGTTTCCTTGAGAGGGGTTGGACACTCTTCCACTCTGGAGTTGCCCCTGGTGAGAGGCGCCGAGCAGGAGTGGGCATACTGGTTGCCCCCCATCTTGGTGCCTGTACGTTGGGGTTCACCCCGGTGAACGAGAGGGTAGCCTCCCTTCGCCTACGTGTGGGGGGACGGGCTCTGACTGTTGTTTGTGCCTATGCACCAAACGGCAGCTCAGACTACCCACCCTTTTTGGAGTCCTTGGAGGGGGTATTGGAGAGTGCGCCTCCTGGGGACTCCCTTGTTCTACTGGGGGACTTCAACGCTCACGTGGGCAATGACAGTGAGACCTGGAGGGGTGTGGTTGGGAGGAACGGCCCCCCTGATCTGAACCAGAGTGGTGTTCTGTTGTTGGACTTCTGTGCTCGTCATGGATTGTCCATAACGAACACCATGTTTAAGCATAAGGGTGTCCATATGTGCTCTTGGCACCAGGACACCCTAGGTCGCAGTTCGATGATCGACTTTGTTGTCGTCTCATCTGATCTGCGGCCGCATGTCTTGGACACTCGGGTGAGGAGAGGGGCGGAGCTGTCAACTGACCACTACCTGGTGGTGAGTTGGCTCCGATGGTGGGGGAGGATGCCGGTCAGACCTGGCAGACCCAAACGTATTGTGAGGGTCTGCTGGGAACGTCTGGCAGAGTCTCCCGTAAGACGGAGCTTTAACTCCCACCTCCGGGAGAGCTTTGAACACGTTCCAAGGGAGGCGGGGGACATGGAGTCCGAGTGGGCCGTGTTCCGCGCCTCTATTGTCGAGGCAGCTTATCGGAGCTGTGGCCGCAAGGTTGTTGGTGCCTGTCGTGGTGGCAACCCTCGAACCCGGTGGTGGACACCGGCAGTGAGGGATGCTGTCAGGCTGAAGAAGGAGTCCTATTGGGCCTTTTTGGCTTGTGGGACCCCGGAAGCAGCTGATAGGTACCGGCAGTCCAAGCGGCATGCGGCTCGGGTGGTTGCTGAGGCAAAAACTCGGGCGTGGGAGGAGTTCGGAGAGGCCATGGAGAATGACTTCCGTACGGCTTCGAGGCGATTCTGGTCCACCATCCGGCGTCTCAGGGGGGGAAAGAGGTACGAGACCAACACCATTTATGGTGGAGGTGGCGTGCTACTGACCTCAACTCGGGATGTTGTGAGTCGGTGGGCGGAATACTTCGAAGACCTCCTCAATCCTACTGGCACGTCTTCCACTGAGGAAGCAGAGCCTGGGGACTTTGGGTCGGGTTCTCCGATCTCTGGTGCTGAGGTCGCCGAGGTGGTTAAAAAGCTCCGCGGTGGCAAGGCTCCGGGGGTGGATGAGATTCGCCCGGAGTTCCTTAGGGCTCTGGATGTTGTAGGGTTGTGTTGGCTTACGCGACTCTGCAATATCGCGTGGACATCGGGGGCAGTTCCCTTGGATTGGCAGACTGGGGTGGTGGTTCCCCTATTTAAAAAGGGGGACCGTAGGGTGTGTTCCAACTATAGGGGGATCACACTCTTAAGCCTCCCTGGTAAGGTCTATTCAGGGGTTCTGGAGAGGAGGGTCCGTCGGATAGTCGAACCTCGGATTCAGGAGGAGCAGTGTGGTTTTCGTCCTGGTCGTGGAACACTGGACCAGCTCTACACCCTCAGCAGGGTCCTGGAGGGTGCGTGGGAGTTTGCCCAACCAGTTTACATGTGCTTTGTGGACTTGGAGAAGGCATTCGACCGCGTCCCTCGGGGGGTTCTGTGGGGGGTACTCCGGGAGTATGGGGTACCAGGCCCTTTGATAAGGGCTGTTAGGTCCCTGTACGACCGGTGTCAGAGCTTGGTCCGCATTGCCGGCAGTAAGTCAGGCTCGTTTCCGGTGAGAGTTGGACTCCGCCAAGGTTGCCCTTTGTCACCGATTCTGTTCATAACTTTTATGGACAGAATTTCTAGGCGCAGCCAAGGTGTTGAGAGGATCCGTTTTGGTGACCTTAGAATCGCTTCTCTGTTTTTTGCAGATGATGTGGTCCTACTGGCTTCATCAGTTCGTGATTTACAACTTTCACTGGAGCGGTTTGCAGCCGAGTGTGATGCGGCCGGGATGAGGATCAGTTCCTCCAAATCCGAGGCCATGGTCTTGAGCCGGAAAAGGGTAGCATGCCCTCTCCGGGTCGGGGAGGAGGTCCTGCCCCAAGTGGAGGAGTTTAAGTATCTCGGGATCTTGTTCACGAATGAGGGAAAACTGGAGCGTGAGATCGATAGGCGGATAGGTGCAGCGTCCGCAGTGAAGCGGGCGCTGTACCGGTCTGTCGTGGTGAAGAGAGAGCTGAGTCAAAAGGCAAAGCTCTCAATTTACCGATCGATCTACGTTCCCACCCTCATCTATGGTCATGAGCTTTGGGTTATGACCGAAAGAACAAGATCTCGGATACAAGCGGCTGAAATGAGTTTTCTCCGCAGGGTGGCTGGACTCTCCCTTAGAGATAGGGTGAGAAGCTCAGTCATCCGGGAGGGACTCGGAGTAGAGCCGCTGCTTCTCCACATCGAGAGGAGCCAGTTGAGGTGGCTCGGGCATCTGGTTAGGATGCCTCCTGGACGCCTCCCTGGTGAGGTGTTCCGGGCACGTCCCACCGGGAGGAGACCCAGAGGAAGACCCAGGACGCGCTGGAGGGACTATGTTTCTCGGCTGGCCTGGGAACGCCTTGGGATTCCCCCGGAGGAGCTGCTCCAAGTGGCTGGGGAGAGGGAAGTCTGGGCCTCCCTACTTAGGCTGCTACCCCCGCGACCCGACCCCGGATAAGCGGAAGAAGATGGATGGATGGATGGATGGATATATATATATATATATATATATATATATATATATATATATATATATATATATATATATATATATATATATATATATATATATATATATATATATATATATATATATATATATATATTTTTTTCTTTATACTTTATATTTTGCTGTTTTGGGGTATAACTGGGACTCTTTGGCATTTTGTTCCACCTCATGTATCACATGATGGAAATGACAATACAATTGACATGAACTAGATTTAGTTAGACTACAAGCTTTTGACACTTCACCAATACATGTAACAGGACAGTTTAACAGTTCAGCCTGCAGACAGAAGAGGCTTGAATGTAATGCAACAACTATAACTTTCTATAAAGAAATTACATCTTCTTCTCCTGGTGGTGTGTGGCAAACAGCCAAGTATAACAAACAAGTTATTATTTAACTTATGAGGTTTTTAGAGTGATTTATTGCAGTTTGACAGCCACAAATTTACAGTAGATATTTATTGAGAGCATTTTTGAAAACGCATATGCTTTAAAGCAGGGGTCCCCAACCATTGGGCCACGGACCAGTCCCTTGCCGTGAATCATTCGGCAGTAGGTCGCATAGAAATAAGTTCTATTTTGAAATAATTTATTTTCAATTTCTGTTAGTTTGCATGCTATTTTATTTAGGAAATCAAACCATTTTGTGTGCACAGTTTTAACGATTGCTTGACTGAATTCCAATTTTTTTTCACGCACCAGTGATCTCTCACACTAACTTTAGCAAAATGAGTAAAAATACAAACATTGCTGGAGAGCTCCTTTGAAAAATGAAAAGCCCTGATGATGACACAACAGAAGGCTCCACAACTGCCACCAAAATAAAATGTGCATACAAAAGAAAACACATGACAGGTGAGACGTGTACTCTGAGCTCGCTCTGTATGAGATGTAGGCACCTGCTATCAATGGAAACCCTGAAACCTTTCAAACTGCTTTATCACATTAACAGACAAAATTGAAGTAAAAAAAAAAAAAGTGAATACGTATCTATCAGGATCGTGTGTGAGTGGATATGTAGTCTTGTATTTTTGTCTTATGTGATAGTTTTTAGTTTATTTGGGTCTGTTTGTATTTGTTTTCAGCTTTTACATGTGCCCCCCAATGTAGTTGCTCCTGCTACTCTCACCTGTTCCTCATTGTCTTTCCGCATGTGTTTGTCATTAATTTCCCTTTAAGTTCAGGGTCAGTGTATTTATTTTGTGGACTGTTCTTCTCACAGCCCTCATACTCTTTTCTGCCCTCGAGTTATGCATGCCTCTGTTTGCACACTGGGTTCAAAAACAACTGAAAATGATAATATGAAGGTTAGAAACAATTATATAAGGCACCACTCCATTCAGGGTGTCTGCACTGAGAGCATTGCATTGTATTTAGTGGCTAACTGTATTGATGGTATTTTAAATAAATCACAAAACATTACAAATAAACGTACAAAACAAATATATTTAGAGAGTCAGAGAGTCAGAGAGAATTTATTGTCATTTGCACCGCATGTAGTACATGTGTTGAAAACGAGATTATGTACACAGGGTCCCAGTTACATCCAACAACAAATGCAAGAGAAAAACAATAATAACATCTAGGATTAACTAAGAGAGACATCAGCTAGTAATACACTAAGCCCTAATGTAGTAGAAAAACATCATTATAAACAGCAGCACGAACATGAGCAGATGGTCACAGATGAACGCAGATAGTCACAGATGAACGCAGCAACAAGAAACAGATCAGTATCAACATGATGTGACATTTTGCAGTGTTTATTCTTATTATTTATTTATTCATGAGTCTGACAGCCTCAGGGTAGAAGCTGTTCCTCAGTCTAGTGGTTCTACATTTGATGCTCCTCAACCTCCGTCCCGAGGGGAGTGGTGCAAAGAGTGAGTGTGCTGGGTGAGTGAGGTCTTTCATGATGCAGGTGGCTCTTTTTCTGCATCTGGAGGTGTAAATGTCTGTGATGGTGGGGAGACTGACTCCCACAGACTTCTGTGCAGCCTTCACCACTCTTTGTAGAGCTTTCCTCTCTGCAACTGTGCAGCCTCCATGCCACACGTTGATGCTGGAGCACAGGACGCTCTCCACTGCACACCTGTAGAACGAGGTGAGGACTGAGCTTCTCAGACCAGCTCGTCTCAGCCGTCTGAGGAAGTAGAGTCTCTGATGACCTTTCTTGATCAGGCTGGTGGTGTTATTGCTCCAGCAGAGGTTATCATTCAAGTGTACACCCAGGTACTTGTAGCTGGAGACAACTACAGAGACAACTACTACTGGAGACAACTAGACAATTACAACTACAGATGTAATTAAAATATATAAGCTGCACCTTTTATTGTGTTTTTTATGCATGTGACCTCCCTTCACACTCGCCATTCATGGAAAAATTGTCTTGCATATAAGTATATGGTGCAACAAATTGGGGGATCCCCGCTTTAAAGCGGCTGTCAGAATGACTTTTTTTTTTTTTTTTTAACAAATAATATCTTGCCTATTGCAGATAGCTTTTTAAACAAACTTAGTTTAGAGAAAAGTATTAATGATTCAGCTTAGATTGACAAGCTATACTGGTTTGTCAGAGTCAAGGTCAACGTGATTGAATGCCATTTTCAAACAGCTTTTCTCCAATACTTCCTAGTGGTTAATATAAACTATTTCATAAACTCAAGTTCATGCTCAATAATCCAGGTTAAAAATCCAACAATGCTCAGATAGGTCATCTGGATGGTTTCTTTTTGCTGAGATGTTTCGTCCTTCATACAAAGGATTTCTTCAATCTGATGACAC
>JBBPBX010008576.1:33538-51627 GCA_038048925.1 Garcialebias charrua
GAGTTACGCAGTTTCCGGCAATTCTGGTTAGCTGCGGAGGCTACAGCTGCTCTGCACTCTCTAAAGAAGCTAAGTCCTCTGGACATTCAAAAAACAAAACAAAACTTTTTGGACCAAGCTGGACAGGCAGCAGCTGTGGAAAAGTAGCTGTTTTATGGACGGCGGTTTTATGACGTAAACGAATGCAGAATCCGGAGGTGGGACGGAGGAACAGAGGAAACGGTTTCACCACCAGGCCAGAGTAGGAAATTAACTATTTTTTCCCTTCATTGTGGCTCTCAAATGTATGCGTTTTTTGATAATTATGTAGGGTACTGTGTTAGGATGGCTAAGTGCTTGGTAAAATACAGTACTGTACGTATAAGGTGCAGTTTGGACATATGTTCCGACTTACGTTGAAATTCGAGTTACGACATAGCGTAGGAACGGATCTCTGTCACAAGTCGAGGACTACCTGTAATGTAAAAATAAACTATAACAAAGAGGGGAAATCCATAAACACTGATCCTGACAGCATTTTTGTGCAAGATCATGTGGACAAAGCATAAATATATTCTGTTAATCAAGCCATTCTCAAATATCTTATATTTGCCCCGCCCCTTTTTGAAGGAAGCATAATTTCCACCCCCCCACTTCAACAAGATGATAAATAATAGACTGTTCAGATTTATAGTTTGTACGTATTTGTACAAGTATTTTCAAATCTGTCCGAGAAGAATCAATAAAAACTGATGTATGATGACTATGGTGAAATGATCAGCGCTAATATGTTAGCATGCTAAATGACAAGATACAAATACGTACAAAGAGAAAGGAGAATAAAAAATAACTGCAGTGAAACAAAATGATGCTAAAAAAACAACTCTGTTACAAAAATAACTTTTATCTTTACATGTTCAGGGGCACATTGTTGAATTACAAAGCAGTGTTGAGAGTGTGTGTTCAGGATGTGTCCGGAGTGTGTGTTTGTGTTTTAAAAAGCTGTAAAAGTTTAACTGTTAGCTCTGTGTTTGAATTTTTTTTTTGTTTAATTTATGTTTTGAAGGTTTCTCTTCCCCAGATGTCACACTCCCCAGCAATAATGCTCACACACACACACACCACCGCACACGTCACTGTCTTTACAGTAAGTCATTAGTAAGAGTGTGTTACACACACACACACACACACACACACACACACACACACACAAACACACACACACACACACACAGTCGTGAGAAAACCCCCATCTGCTCCCACTGCTGCCCGGCCTCATTACTGAAAGCTCCTGTTGATAACAAACTCCTGCTTCGTTTCTTAAAAACACCGTTAATTAAGAGCTAATTACAAGGTTTGTGCCGTTGTTTTTTTCTTCTTCCTGTGAATTTGTCTGCTGAGCGTCCAGACAAAAGAGAAGTGCAGAACCCCTGAAGAAAAAAAAAGCTGAGCTGAAACTGAATGTGTTGTCAAAGCTAAAAGTACACCAGCTGAAAGCTAAAGGGCACAAGCTAAATAATAAAAATGCTAAATAGAAGTTTCACAAGGCTGGTTAAAGCTATATCAAAACGTCAAGTAAAAAGTTACAAAGCGCTATAAGATAAACGCTGCAAAACCCTAGCTGAAAGCTAAAGGTAGCAAAAGGCTAGCCAAAAGTAGCAGCTAAAAACAGCAAAGGGTAAGATAAAAACTAAACGTACCCAATGTCTAGCTAAAAATTGTAAAATGCAGTGGTGGGCATCAGACCGCCAGGGAGCGCTAATGCGCTAATCCGCTTATAGCGTACCTAAACTATTTGTCAGCGTTACAGCGGATTAACTAACTTTTATAATTCATACGCGGATTTGCGCTATTTTTATTTTAAATGCAGTACCGCTAATAACTAATTATCTATCAGTAAAAACGAAAAAACGTATTTACGGGCCCGGACGACTGCTAACAGACCATATCCTGTCAGCGTCGGATGTGGTCCGTGACAAAAAGGTGTCCCCTCAGTCTCTTTGCTAGAGCGAGCGCTCTCAGTTAGCAGCCAGTGTGTTACTCTGCAGCCTTATTGCTTGTTTTCGAAGAGTCAGACCAAAGGTGGGCGGATGAACGCTAGGGAGCGCTAAAGCGCTATTCCGCTTACAGTGGACCTAAACTTTTTGTCAGCGTTTTTGTGAATTGACTAACTTTTATAATTCATAAGCGGATTTGTGCTATTTTTATTTAAAATGCAGTACCGCTAATAACTAATTATCTATCAGTAAAAACCAATAAACTTATTTACAAGCTCTTATGCTGCTTGTTTTACCTTTTTCCCCACCGTAAACAGCAGAGAGGAGGAAAGGGTGTGAGGGTGAGGGGGGCAGAGCTGAGAACAGACTCGGCTCTACCATGTAGGTAAATGCCTGGGGGTCCCATTTCAGCAGTGGCCCCAGCCCCGCCTCGCCCCGTGCAGTCACCTACATCACTAACATTGATCCTGCTTGTTAATGTACATTTAACATAAAAATAATTATAGTTACGATGAAAACGATCATTAAATACGCAATTAAAAAACGGTCGATTTCTTTATCCCCCTACTAAAAATGGACTATTCCATGTTGATGACAACTTCCGGGTCAGTCGTGAACTCGAGGGCTAGTTCTGTGGCTAGCTGTTTGTGCTGGGTACTTGGATAAATCCGCAGACAACCCCGCTGTTTCAAGCCAAATAAACGTGGCCGGATGATTTTATTGTGTGTTTTGTGATGACCATTCGACGGCGAGTCGTTAGTTTAATGTATTTGGGTTACTTTTATGTATAAATGCGGTGGCGACACACCCGTGTATTTGAGATTTAAACGTGGTTTTAGGGATTAAAAGATCATTCTATTTTTTGTTAATTTCGTGGCCGAATAGAATATATGTACGTAAAGTATTAAATAAATCCTTTGATTTTTGTAATTTCATCCTTTTAGGATCATTTTTGTTACTTTTCAGTTGGCAGTGTAGTGCAAATATTGATAACGCTGCCGGCTATATATAAATATATATATATATATATAATATAGAAATATATAAATAGCGGATTGGATTAGCTTCCCCTAATTTTCATAAGACATTTGTGCTTTTGAAATTGTGGACCTAAAAAAATTAATAAGCGATTTAGAAATTGTGGAACAAATTTTTTAATTAGCGGTGCCCAGCTGTGAGTCAGACGAAGAGTTTTTAACATGGAGGGTGAACTTATGGATGTTTCTCAGCGGCCTACGCGACGCGTCTGGATTTTAAAAAGTATTTCGCCATTTGCCCTCTTCAAAATGGCGGCCGCGACGGCCACAGAAGATAAGGACTTTCCATGAAAACACGGTAAAAACAATTATTTCTTTGCTGAGAAAAAATATATTTCTTAGCTGACTTTATAGCACAAGGTTTTTCTGAGCTTAACCGGTTCAAATGGTCAAATCTGCTGGATTTAAAAAAGTATTTCGCATTTGCCCTCTTCAAAATGGCGGTTAGCGTGTTAGCATTAGCGTCCGCTAGCATTGCTAATACATAAGTGCTTTTGAAATTGCGGACCTAAATAAATCAATAAGTGCTTTAGAAATAGCGGAACTAATTTTTGGATTAGCGCTGCCCAGCACTGGTAAAATGTTAACTAAAAGAAGAAAAAGTAGATAAAAGCTCAATTCTAAAAGTAACACAAGGCAAGCTAGCAGAACGAAAACTAAAAGTAAAAAAAAAAGATAAAGATAAAACTGTAAAAAAAAACAGCTAAAACTATCAGAACAATAATCTTAAAGTAGTAAAATAGATAAATCTATGAGTAATTTTTTAAAAGGTAAATTGTTTGAAAAGTATAAAAGTTACAACAACCAAAAAGCCACAGCACCTGTCTCACAAACGAGCCGAACGTTTTGATGGTCGAACGGCTAAAATGGGACAAAGTGCTCATTGAGGGATAAGTCAATATGTTTCACATTTTGAACTTATAACTTTATTTCATCAGTGTGGTTAACAGTGCAGTTCAACTAACTCCCAACTTCAGGCCCGGTTGGTGTCACGCTCTGAGCTGGAAATTCACCTTTAAATCAACCAGAGGAGCCTGTGAGGGTGTAGCCATGTCTGAGGCCGCCTGGCCACCGTACGCTCGCCATCCCATCCTAATGGGCCCATTAGTCACAGAAGCAGAGCGTGAGCGATTATGAGCAATCAGGCCGGACAGGAAGAGGGCTGAGCGGGGAAATGGAGTGAGGGGGGGCAAAAGATGCTGAGGGACAATCCTGAAGGAGGAACTAAAAATGGCAGGAAGTGGAAGGTGAGGAGCATCACACCGCACAGGAAGGGCTGTGAGGTCACTCCCTGACTACCTGAACCACCTTCAATTTCCCATCATGCAACGGGCAAATCAAATCAAAGCGACTGGACGCTCGTTTTCAGAGGCTGCACTGCTAAAGACACTCATTCATCAACATCAGCACGGCAGGAAACGCACACCCATCTGTGGTGTGAGTGTGTAAGTGTGGTCGTCATGGTTACACCGAACACAGCTCAGGCACTCGTTCTCATTAAGGGGCTAATTAGCTGTGGTGGAAATACTTTTCACCTTCGGCTGATGAGCCCATCATCAGCCGACAGTCGGGTGTTTTTTTTTTACTGAAGAGCGATGATTTATGCAGTAAATAATGTTTAAATACTTAATGTGTTAGTACTGATATGCTGTCTAAGTACACAGTAAGAAGTATAATTTACTGACAGCCACTTCAGTTATTTTGCTAACAGACAAACAGCATTAACAGTTTTAAAGTTTTAAGCAAAGATATTGCATGTTTATTGGCACTCAACGTATTTCAGCTAAAAATCGCATCAAATTTAAATTAATGTTTTAAAAACTGCTTGAGTTGTAACCAGTTTATGTTTTTTGAAGGTATATCTGGCTGTGGTGGTCTTTAACGGTGCTGAGGCGACAGAGAAACAGACAAAAAATTACTTGAGGCCTTTGAAAACCTGATTTATTTTTTATATTTTTTTACAGAAATAACAAATTTCAGGGTTCAGAATGAAGAACGAGTGCACAAAGTTACACACGCTGTTTATTACGATGTTTGCAAACATTTGCCCAGTTTTACCCAACACGTGATGTGTGTGTGTCTGAGGCCTTCAGGATGAGGTCGCGCTCGTCCCTCTGATGAGTCACGACGCTGAAACAGACGGCGGAGCAGCTTCACGCCGAGCTGAGGCGAAAAACGAGACGAGGTTTCATCTGAAAACAGACAAAACGTGATGAAGAAGCTGAGTCAGCGAGGAGAGAACATCCAGCTGTCGAGCTGCATCCAGTTTAACATGAGGAGGTGTGTGTTTGTGTGTGTGTGTGTGTGATGGGGATGGCTCCTGACAGCGTGCAGAGATCTGGCTCACAGCCGTCCTCTCCTCCAGCCTCATCCTGCCTGGCGAGGTTTGTTTACCTTGGTTTCGTGTCCATGCAGTCCCTGATGAGACCCGGGACGAGTGCACACACTCCAACGCACACACACACACACACACACCAATTGACACAAGGCAAACACACACAGTGACTGTGGGACGAAGCGAAAGGCCGTGGACATTTTCTGTCCCATTCTCATAGTGGAACAAATGCTTTAATGAGGACAAACATCTCAGGTGGAAAAATAAAGTTTGGAGTAAAACTTTGTTAAAAACAAACATTTCATCTTCACTCACACGCCTGTTATCGATTGATCTATCAGTCTGTCATCTGGATCAGGGGTCTGCAACCTTTACGAGCAAAAGAGCCATTTTTCACCTTCGTTCAATACATTAAATGTGTCCGGAGCTGCAACAACCTGCTACACCCGTGGTTATCAACTGGTGGCCCATGGGCCACTGCTGGAAGGGGCTTTTGTGGCCAGTAAGTGACATTATAAAGCAAAAAGTATCTAATGATCTTTAACATTTACTGTATTTAAGAAAATAATCAGATTCTTGTAAAGAGGGCATTTCTTTTAGTTTGTACCTTTTTTTAAATTCATTAAAGGGGACCAAAGATGCAAAATTCCCTTTTTAATGTTTTTTTTTACTCTACTTTGGGTATTTACTTGAAAAAAAAAACAGTCCTAGGGCCAAAGAAATGCACCCAGTGGTATATTTACTCTAAGTAGATTTATTTTTCAGGGATATAAATGTCTCGCTTTCAAATCCTGCGGCTTGTGACGTCACAAGCCGCAGCCACAACCCACCCCAAACCTGAGTCCAGCCCCTCACCTAGCAACCCCTGGTTAGGCTCAACCCACTTCAGTATAAAAGACGTGACGGTTGTTTTTCCTGATTTCATCTCATCTTTTGTTTAAATGTTCTTAATTTCATGTGTACAGCACTTTGTTGCAGCTGTGGTTGTTTTAAATGGCTTTATAAATAAAGTATAATTGTTATTTTTACGTTTTAGTTCAATTTTTAGCGTATTAGCGATCGCTCCCAACGAGCAGCCGGCAGACATAAAACGAGCAGATCACCGCTGCCTGACCATGCAACGAGCGGAGCAAAGCGGGCGGGGATTGGACATGCCGGCGAAGGGACCATCTGCCGCCGGGAGCTGCTAGCTTTTGAGGACCGTGCTCCGATCAGAGGTTGCCTCATACGGATAAATTATCTGGAAACACTCGGTGAACTTTGTGTATGTGTCTGCGATCGCTCCCAAAGCGCCGCATGCAACGAGCGGAGCTAAGCGGAGCTAAGCGGGCGGAGGAGGAACGAGCTAACATTAGCCTCGGATTCGGGTGGGCTAATGCTAACAGGTGCAGCAAATGGCGGCGCGCGCATACGGCTTTCGGTAAGTTATCTTAAGCTAGCACTAGCCATTTCTAAAGTGCATGAAATGCTAACGTAAACCCTTTGGAGGGCGGAGTTAATGTAAACAGATTTTTGAAGGGCGTGGCCTTCAGAGCTCATTATCATAAACCGGTCGTTCTGAACGGAAGTGAGAAAAGGCAGAACTAGAAAGGGGATATTTTATTATCTAAGAATTATTTTGTGTATTAAATTGAATGAACATGGTCTGGATAGCCCACAGACATACCATAAAAATTTATAAAACCAATATTTGGTCCCCTTTAATAAATTATAAACTATGCAGACAGTTCTTCATATAAAGAAATAAAGCATCAAGTGTGTTTTGCTCCTTGTACTCGCTCCAGTGTTCACATATTTGCAAATGAAATGACAGCAAAATTGTTTGAACTAATCCTGTTTTTGTTGTTTGTATAACCAATAAAATTCAGTTTGGGCCAAAGCATGAAAGAGCCGCTACAGAGGGACCAAAGAGCCACACGTGGCCCCAGAGCCGCACGTTGCAGACCCCTGACTGGAACTCTGGAGATGTGACACACTTTTTAATGTGATGCCCCGCCCCTCTCTTTCAAATGACCCCGCCCCTTTTTGGGTAAAACTTGTTTTCCTTTTAGCAGCTCCCACCGTGAGAGAACTTCCAGGATTCCATTAGGAAAAGGAGAGGGTAAATCAATTATTAAAAAACAAGAATTAGAAAAATGGCAAAAGAAATGGAATGAGGACAAGAAAGGAAGAAGATTATTTCGGATCCAAAAATCAGTAACAATAATAAATTTTAGAGAAAGTACCAGAAGAAAGGAGGTGATAATTATGAGATGGTAGGACACACATTACTTAACGACACAATGTTCATGGAATGAGGACAAGAAAGGAAGAAGATTATTTCGGATCCAAAAATCAGTAACAATAATAAATTTTAGAGAAAGTACCAGAAGAAAGGAGGTGATAATTATGAGATTAAGGGTAGGACACACATTACTTAACGACACAATGTTCATGATGGGGAAAAGGAATAATAATAATAATAATAATAACTTTTATTTATAACGCACTTTACATCAAACAGATCTCAAAGTGCTACAATGAAAAATAAAAATAAAATAAAATCAAGATAAAAATCAACCACAAATGCAACAAAGAAGAGGAACAACCAAGAGGATGGAGCCTCACAGATAATTGCATCAAAAACTTAAAATTCACATAATAGTAGATGTGAGGAATGTGGGGAGACAGAAAGTGTTGAACATGTTTTGATGGAATGTATTAAATATACAGATGAAAGGGAAAGATTTAAAAGAAAAGTCAAAGAGGCCTGGAGAGTTTGGAGTATAGGAGGAATTTTAGGAATACAGTACAAGGGGATAAGGATAAGATAAAGGATGTCAGAAAAGCATTGTTTAAGTACTTACAAAACATTAATATTATAAACTGAATTTAGGGAAAGGCCATGAGTTGCACACTCTAGCTCAGTAAGTGGCGGTATGCACCTAAAAGTATCTTGCAATCCACCAATAAAATAAAAGAAGAAGAAGAGAACTTCCAGGAAATGTTTGACAAATATTTGAGGTCCTTCCTGACACAACCTGGGCTCGAACCTGTGGCCCAACAGCCGCACAGAACTGTTACTGGATCCAATGACGACTCACGGCACCAGACCCGAGCCGAAGTTTCCCATTTCGGCTGAGGTGAAGGAGATATGATGAGGCAAATTTTAGAAGAACTTTTAATGGATCGGGGACGTTCTCCAGAACGTGTTTCCAAATCAAAACTCACAAACTGAAACATCACTGCGTGGTTTTGGGTCAGCAGCAGGGCCTGCAAAGCGTCGGTCATAATTAGTTCCGACTCTTCCTGCATGTACGAAATAATTAAACGTTTCGGCTGCTGATCAAAGAGCAGAACAATCAGGGAGGAGAAGGAGGAGGAGGCCGAAGAGCTGCTGGCTTCTCTTTCATCTCCTGTGAATCTTCACACTTCCTGTTTTAGCTGCTTGTTTGATCTCCACTGCAATCAAGCGAGTTTTGATCAAATAAAATTTTTCAAAATGATGTCATTTTGACCCATGCAGGAGGGTTGAAAGTGGGCGTGTCAAACTGGCTCAACAGCGCCACCTATGCTGGCAGCACCACCCTCTAGCTCTGAAATTTGGTGCACGTGTAGTCAACAGTGTACAAAAAGGACCTAAACCCAACAGGAAGTCAGACATTTTGTATCAAAACGCCATTTTGGGGTTTTTCACATTTTGCACGTGGCATTTGTAAAAACTCCTGCAGATTTTAAACGATGGACTTCAGACCTGGTTAGTAGACCGGTAAGACACGAGGGGCTCAAAAGTTATCAAAGCCTGGATTTATTTATTTATTTAAATATTTTTTGCTTTTTCGGGCGCTAGTGGCCTTTATTAGAGAGGGAGAGGGCGAAACAGGTAGAGAGGGGGGAGACACCACAGAAATGTGCTCGTCGGTTCTGGGACGTGAACCCACGT
This sequence comes from Garcialebias charrua, assembly GCA_038048925.1. NCBI lineage: Eukaryota > Metazoa > Chordata > Actinopteri > Cyprinodontiformes > Rivulidae > Garcialebias > Garcialebias charrua. The sequence continues at coordinate 42,809 of JBBPBX010008576.1, forward strand.
GAACCCTGTGGAGAGGCTCAGCCTCCAGCATATGTACCACCCGCTTTAACCACTACACCAAAGCTGTGGCACAAAGCCTGGATTTTTGTGACAGGATGTGACGTACTTACTTAGATCCTCCCGCGCTTGAGAGCGCATTGGGCGGCAAGCTGTTTCCATTGATCTCTATCCTTGGCGATCACCTCCACCGTGCTCGGGTCGAAGCCTTGTACTTTCAGGTCTTTCTCAAAGGATCGTCTCCACGTCAGTTTGGGTCTGCCTTTCTTTCTGTTTCCTTGTGGTTTCCAGTTAAAGGCTATCTTTGGTAATCTCTGTGCTTCCATTCTCAGTACATGTCCCGCAAACTTGAGCTTCCTTAGCTTGATTGTTTGGCTCATGGGTATGGTATGTGTCCTACGATAGACTTCTGCGTTTGTAATCCGATCTAGGTATATAATCTTCAGTATCTTTCGCAAGCATCTTTGTTGGAATGCATCCAATTTCTTGGCCATCTTTACTGACACCTTCCACGTCTCACTGGCATACAAGGCTGTGGGGATAATCACTGCTTGCAGCAGTCTGACCTTAAGATTCATGGATATGGAATTACTTGCCCATATTGATTGCATTCTTCTGAATGCTGACGCTGCCTTACCAATGGTAAATGGAGCTTACTTATATAGCGCTTTCCAGCCCCCTATGAGGGGCCCCAAAGCACTTCACAGTACCAGCCATCCACCCATTCATACACACATTCATACACCAGTAGTGGTAGCCTGCCATGCAAGGCGCTGCCAGTCCTACCGGGAGCAACTCGGGGTTAAGTGTCTTGCCCAGGGACACAACGAGGTATGCAGTGACCGGGGATCGAACCCGGGACCTTCCGGTCCTGAGCCGGCTGCCCCTGCCTCTACACCATCTCGGCCCCCAATGCGGGTGGTAATATCTGCATCTACGTTGCCATCGTCGGTTATGACACTTCCAAGGTAGACAAATTTCTGTACCTTCTCGGCCGATGATTGATCTATTTGTTATCTGTATGACAGGATGTGGGCGTGGCTTAATGTCAAACTTTTTAACTTTTCGCCATGAAACGCTGAATTGTGTTTTAACAGAAAATCTGATGTGCACCAAAATAGTTGTGTATAACCACAGTCTGGAACTCAAAACATCTGCATGGTCAAATGACATCATCACACAAGCCCCGCCTACTGATAACAGGAAGTTACCTGTCAAAAAGTACAAATGGGGGGATGCTTCCTTGCGTCCGCTAACAGATTTGTGATTGTCCAAAAGCGCAGACAGACGTGTGTAAACCGTGGTTTTATGAATCCTTGGAGCTCCCGCCGTTCCTGGTTTGCCAGTTTGATAATCCGTGAGCTGGATCCAAATCTCTGTCTGCTTTTTCCACACGTTTCAAACCCTCTCCTCCCGTCTGCCTCCTTTAATGAGCCAGACACGGCTTAGTCATCATCAGGCCCAAACAAGTCCGACTCACGAGGAAAACTCCAGGGACCGGCCGTGGAAAATCCCTCAAGCTGGGGCCTGTTGCTCCCCCGCCCCCCTCCCACCGGATGGTGAATCAAAGAAGATCGTTCAGGCAGCGTTTCAAAGGTTTGCAGGTTTAAAAGCATCTTCTAGAACAGGGGTCACCAACCTTTTTGAAACTGAGAGCTACTTCGTGGGTATGGAGTCATACAAAGGGCACCAGTTTGATGAACTCTTCGAAAATAAAGCATAAATTGAAAAAAATGTATAAAACATATTTTTAAGAACATATTTTTAAGATAGACATTTTAAAATATAAATAAATACAAAAAAAGAATAACAACTGAATAAAATGAAATTTTAAATGCAGCTTAGTAGTGAGTTGTGCTATTTTTAGAACAGGTTCGGGGGCACCTCAAATGGTCCTTGGGGGCACCCGGGTGCCCGCGGGCACCACGTTGGTGACCCCTGTTCTAGAAGCTAAAAAGAGTCCAGATAAAAAAACTGGTCAGGGGGTTGGAGTCCCTGTCAAACAGAAGTGAAACAAATTCTCATACGTTTGTCTTTTTCCTGGTTTTACAACAAATAAACTGGACATCATTTCAAAATCTGAATGTTCACATTGTTTTACTTGTAAAAAGAACAGTAGATGTTACTACTGTTCTTCTCTTACATTTTTATTGTTGGATGTAGCTGGGACCCTGTGTACAAAGTCTCGTTTCATCACATGTACCACATGCGGTGCAAATGACAATAAAGATTCTCTGACTCTGACTCTCTGAAAATATATTAAAAGCCTCTTTATTTACATTTGCAGCTGCCTAACTTTTCGATTTATTCTAATTCTCAAGCAACTCGTGTTGATTTGAGTCCCGTATATAGTACATTTTATTTTATGTTCAATCTTTGACAGATTAAATCATAAACATGAGGTGTGATGTCAGAGTCAGATAATCTTTATTGTAATTCGCACCACACGTGGTACATGTGATGAAACAAGATTATGTACACAGGCTCCCAGTTACATCCAACAATAAAAAGTAAAAGAAAAACAGTAATAACATCTAAGATATGAACTAAGAAAAACATCAACTAAAAATACACTGAGCACTAATGTCATAGAAAAACATTACTCCAAACAGCAGCACGAACATGAGTCTGTATGAGCAGATGGGCACGAATGAACACAGCAACATGAAAACAGATCAGCAGCAACATTCATTCAATCTTTATTTCATCAGGTTAATCTCATTGAGCCTCGAGGACTCATTTACAAGAGCGACCTGCTACAAACTGATGCCGGCTACCCACCAAACGCGTTTCGAGCAGCGGAAGCGGCCGGTTTACATTGAAAGTTTATGTGGAGGAGCGGCGAAGCGTGACGCGGCGCGTTTTGAGCAGTTCGAGCAGCGCGGCAGTTCTTTTCCGCGCACGCGACGCGTCCAAAAGCAGCCGCTGCCGGAGTTCAAATATTTGAACTCTGGCTGCTCGCCGCGTCGCAGCAACCAATCGGGAGAGACTCTGCAATGTGATGACGCAACGACGACGGGACTTTTTTTGGACTTTTTAAACTTAGCCCAACGAGCCTCCATGAAGAAACCAGCCTCCGGTAAGAAACTTGGCATTTTTACAGTTGCCGCTGTCCGCTCGAGCGTACGATCACCCCAAACATAAAAAAAAAAAAACGTTTTAATCTCAACAAAGACTTTCGGAGCTGCAGTTTGGCTCGTAGAAAACCCACTCAAGTGTTAACGAGGCTCACGAACAGCTGATTTTATCTGCCCGGTGTACAACAAACAAAACAAACCTGACCGGAAAAGGACCAAGACGTTCCTCCAACTGCACGTCTTCGGTGTGAACAGACATCTGTTGACAAGCAGCCAACACCGTGTGTTGAGAGCATTTTTGATGCTCAAGACGCGTTCGGTGGGAACCCGGCATAAAGAATGATGACAACAATAGAAATTACCTTAAACAATCAACAATAGACAAACATAAGAGAGTGAAACATGAAACAGATCAGCAGCAACATGGTGTGATTTCACAGTGATTATTCTGATTATTTATTTATTCATGAGTCTAACAGCCTCAGGGTAGAAGCTGTTCCTCAGTCTAGTGGTTCTACACTTAATGCTCCTCAGCCTCCTTCCTGAGGGGAGTGGGGCAAAAAGTGTGTGTGCTGGGTGAGTGTGGTCCTTCATGATGCAGGTGGCTCTCTTCCTGCATCTGGAGGTGTAGATGTCTGTGATGGTGGAGAGATTACTCCAACATCTTCTGTGCAGCCTTCACCACTCTCTGCAGAGCTTTTCTTTCTGCAGCTGTGCAGCCTCCATGCCACACGTTGATGTGGGCTACAAACAACGTGCACGGCCTGGAATACACACGTTTTATAAAATCAGGCCGTGGCTTTCAAAGTCGGGCAAAAACAGAGAATTCTTTTAAAAATGTTTCGAGTCTTCAGCCGTCGTAGAGAGAGCTCAGCATCAAACTGTCTGTCTGGCAGGAAGGACAATATTCACTTCGAGGACGGCTAGTTTTTAAACTCAGAATACTATATGTTATCTTCACGACAACTTAAACTTGTAATCTCTGCTATCTTGATAAGAGATGAGGGGAAAATGCCTGAGCGTGTTAGTTTTAACCCTCCCAACAGCCTCTGCCCTGAATTTGACTGATGTCTTCCTAAGACTGAGGAGGATGAAGTCAAATTGTGGAGTTGATTTATTTCTCCTGTCAGAGTGTGTTCTTTAACAGGATTTAGAGCGAGCGAGTCAGAGAGTTGTCTCTTCCAGAGGAATACACATGAACCAACACGTCTTGGCCGTTGTCTCCCAGTGTCTTGTGATTCTGTCCAGCTCCTACGACTCAGAGACACGCTCGTGTCAGGTTTCATACGTGACGCGGTGGCCTGGCCGCCTCTCGTCAGGGTAAAGAGAGGAGAAAATGAAACGAGGTGTTTGGGAGAAGGGATGCTGTGATGGTTTCAGCCCTGTCAGCTGGAGGAGAGCCACCGGAGCGAGCAGCTCTGTGGTTCGGCTGCAAATGAGAAGCGAGGACAAATGGTAGAAGACGCACAAACATAAAGAGGACGCAGAGGACGTCGTGTCCTCCTCTGCTCCCCCGTCAGCAGGGACCAGGAACAGCAAATCGGCTGCTAATGTACAGTACATGAAAGTAAAGCAGACTAAAAAGCCTGGAGTTTGTTAGAGGAAAAACACAATTATGATTCTGACTTTTGCAGAATGGTGCAAACTGCAAAGAACATTTAATTCTTGTGAATTGTGAACCTCGAGGTGTTCTGGCTGCATATAAGAACGTTTTATTTAGTTCTTGGATCATGATTAAAGGTGTTGTGACATGATGCTAAAACATAGACATCTTTAGAAAGAGGAGCTACTCAGCTTTGATTGTTTGTACACAGATGCTTCGAATAATTAACATATAAAAGTATTTTTAAATAAAATAGTTTTAATGACGTAACTCTGCAGTGCGTCGCAGTCAAACGCCGACGCATTTTTATGACGCAAGAACGCACCTTGTAAATAACAAATAGCAGTATGCTGGTGTAGATTCTCAGTCGTCCAGGACATGATAAAATCAAAATGATTTTAACAATAGCAGTGATTATATAAAACTAGGAATTAAGCAATTTAAGTGAAGATTTGAGCGATTTGTCTTCAGTTTGGGAAGCCGAAGTTAGTTCGAGTGATGAACAAGAAACAGCTGGTTCTACTGTAGGTCTGCAGCCGTATTTATTTGAGTCTTACCGTTCAGGGTGCGAGGGGGAGTCTGACATTTCAGATGAGCAAGGTTCCGAGGGTGAAGGGCTGGAACCCGATCGTAGTCGTCTACAGAGCTGGCGATGTTAGAACACCCAAATGCGACACAACTTACAAGTTATACAAAAGAAAATAGGCGATCTTGAAGACAATGACAATGACACTGTGACACAGTGATGTGGGTCAGTCACGTCGATGGATTAGTGGTCTGAACGAGGGGTAAAACAGTATTTCACTAAATCCATTTACATTTATATTTTAAGTTTTTATCTACATTTATATACATCTAAGATCTCTCTTTACCTGTATCTTGTTACAGATATGGGACTGATTGGCCCTCAGCTGATTGGTCCTCAGAGTGACAGCAGCCAGCGTGTTTTCATTGCGTTGCTTTAGTTCTGGAGACACAAACTCATGCTGACATGAAGAGTGTTGGGACTGTGGCAGAGGTCAGAGGTCACACGGCCTCCTCCCGCCTCCCTTAGTCACACTCAGGGGCCACGGGTGTCGAACCGACACATCTGTCGGACCTCCGGTTGGCCCCTTTTTATGGGAGTGGTGGAGCAGAAGGCTGAAGAAGAATGCAGCTCGTGCCTTCACACAGAACTCCATCTGGCCCGTGCCTTCACAGATGTTCCTCCAACACACACACAGACATACACACACACACACACACACACACACACACACACACACACACACACACACACAAGCCTGTACTTTTCAGACCTCATCGGTTCCACCCCCTGGCAAAGAAAAGCAATTAAAGTGACACCCCCTCCCCCATCCATCACCACCTCCTGCGATCTGTCACTCCCTGACTTTGTCTTCATTGTCAGAAACCAACAGGTCACGACACAAAACCACAGAAGAAGAAAAGCGTCAGCTTCCTCTGTGAAGGGATCTCTGTTCCCTGACAGCATTCAGGTTCTGTTGTTTCATTTAGAGAGTTTGAAATGTATCGTCCCACTCCACACGTGGAACAGGAACAAAGGTTCCACAGTCAGACATTTATTCATCGAGGTGATTTTTGGGGTCAAACACACAAAATGTTCTGTTGAGGAACGGTAAACCAACGATGTCGTAAAAACAGTGCCGAGGTTTCTTTTAGCTGTTGTTCCAACAGGTCAGAAGATGAACGGGAACCAGAACCCTTGTTTGGCTTGCTGTTGACCTTGCTTGCATGATTAGTTCTGCCTCGTTCTGCAGTTTTAGTTTTGTGGAACGTTTAAAAACAAGAATCAAACAAACCCAAGAACAAAAATAAACTTTAAACAAAGGTTGAAGACGGTTCTGGGTGGGTGAAAATACGTGAACAAAGAACAGCCGAGTTTAAAGTCCTGCAGCCGACAGAAGAACGTCCTGCAGCCGACTGTACAACGTTTTGCAGCAGACGGTAGAACCTTAAAAAGAACAAGAAAAGTACTAGCTAAAAGCTAAAACTAGATAAATGCTAACTAGATACTAAAAGTGTTAAATGCTAAGTAAAACTGTCAAAAGGCTAACTAGAAGTTCAAAGTATCACAGGACGTGTTTCCATCAAGGTTTCTAGCTGCGCAATTTGAAATAGCGCAGCAGAAAAGCTTAATGGAAACGGCAAATTGCGAGGTTACTTCCTGAATTACGCTAAAAAGTTTATACGCTCGCTTGAGGTGGTTTTTGGGATTTGAGATGCGCTAAACGACAAATGGAAACACATTTTCCGACTCATTTCTGACGTAGCGAAAATTCACGTCACGTGACGTTCAGCTGTTTCCGCTCCGGACAACATGTAACATCGCTAAAACTAGTTGGCATGACAGAATAAATACAACTCGCCCGATAGCAACACGTACCTGAAATATTCTCTCGATTTTGACGAGATGTGTGGCCGGGTTCTGTTTTCAACCGCTACTTCCTGTTTACTGTAGACATGCGCAGTGCTGACGTCTGACGTAATGACGCTGACGTCTGACGTAATGACGCTGTGCGCGGCTTGGTAGAAGCGCTTCAAGCCAGTAGATGGAAACACTTCTGATCTGCATTAATTTGTATTTACATATTTGCGAGGTAGCTCAAAATACGAAATGAAAATGGATGGAAACACAGCTACAGGCTGCCAAAAACAGCTTAAAGGTTAGCTAAAACTACCAACACGTTAGGTAAAAAGTAAAGCGTTAAAAAATAGCTGGAGGCTGAAAATATATAATAATCATTTTATTTAAAAGCGCCTTTCAGGACTTAAGGCAGAAAGATACAAAACAAACACAGTTGAAACATCAGTAGGAACAAATTGAAATATAGAATAAATAAAGAATATAAATTACAAAAGAATATAAAATACATTTAGTAAAGTTAATGATAAGCTAGTCTAAAGAGATGTGTTTTCAGAGCAGTCTTGAACAGAGAAAGGGAGGTGGTGTTTCGAAGGTCTGGCGGTAGAGCGTTCCAGAGGTGAGGGGCAGAGCAGGTGAAGGCCCTGCTCCCCATGGTGGAGAGGCGGGCAGAGGGTACATGGAGATGTAGTGAAGAGGAGGATCTGAGAGAGTGTGATGGGATGGAGATTTGTAGGAGGTCAGATAGATAAGGAGGGGCAAGGTTGTGGATAGCTTTGAACGTGAGAAGTAGAATTTTGAAGATGATGCGTGATTTAACTGGGAGCCAGTGGAGCTGCTGCAGGACAGGAGTGTTTGAGTGATGACACGGGCAGCTGAGTTCTGGACCATCTGTAACTTGTGGAGAGATTTGTTAGGGAGGCCATAGAGAAGGGAGTTGCAGTAATCGATACGGGAAGTCACAAGACTGTGCACCAGGATGGCTGTGGAGCGGGGTGTGAGAGAAGGACGGAGACGGTTAATATTACGGAGGTGGAAATAGGCAGACCGAGTAATATTGTTGATGTGTGAAGTGAAGGAGAGAGTGGTGTCGAGGATGACACAGAGACTCTTGACCTGAGGGGAGGGGGATAGCAGAGAGTTGTTAAGGGGGACGAGAAGATGTTCTGATTTTGAAATAGAGTTTTTGGTACCAACAAGAATGATTTCTGTTTTGTTACTGTTTAGTTGAAGGAAATTGTTAGAAAACCAGTGATTTAGCTCAATGAGACAGTCGGTGAGGATGGAGGGTGGGTGGGTGGAGTTTGGTTTTGCTGACAAGTAGAGCTGTGTGTCATCAGCATAACAGTGGAAATGGACGCCGTGTTTGCGGAAGATGTAACCTAGGTAAATGATGAAGAGGAGGGTTCCGAGGACAGAGCCTTGGGGGACACCCGTGGAGACTGGGGAGGACTGGGAACGGAAGGATTTAAGCTGAATGAATTGAGTGCGATCAGAGAGATGAGTTGAACCAGTCTAACGGGGTACCTGAGATGTCAATGGAGGTTAGTCTGTTGAAGAGGATAGAATGACAGATGGTGTCGAAGGCAGAGCTTAAATCAAGAAGAATGAGGATGGACATGTTGCGAATTCAAAAGGTTGAAGGAAGCTCTGAAACGAATGTGCAAATTTTATGTAGGTTTATTGTACTGTACATATAAGAATAAACCTTACAGCAACCAACAGACCTGACTCCAGCACAAGTCCACACACACATCTT
>JBBPBX010008577.1:0-10071 GCA_038048925.1 Garcialebias charrua
ATATACCCATCTACATGCATATATCTATATATACATCCCTGCATCCATTTGTGTGTGGTTGTGAGCATGCATAAGTGAATAAGGTTCCTCCAATAGAACATTTAGTAGCGACTGTGAAGCATCAGAGATCCGTCCCCCCAAAGCCCGAGGCAGACGAAGGGGCGATCAAAGCCCAAGACCCCAGGAAGGACCCCGAGCCCAGAGTCCCCAGGACCACCCGAACAGGACGAGCCACTAGCCCACTCCCCAGATCCTACCAAGGGGAAGAACCGGACGAACCCCTACCAGCGACCACATACAATGACCCCCCGGGGTCGCCCGCGACAAATTCACAGGCCCCCGCCGGAGCCCGTTGCACCGACGTAGCCCCAGGGCCGGTCACCGAGGCCCGGGCACCGGGGACGCCCACCCCTCAGGCCCAGACCCGACCGGACCAGAGGGCACGAGCCCCACCAAGCAGCCACCAGGCCGAGCCGACAAACGCCCAAGCGCCCAACCCCAGATAGTGAGGGCCCCAAGCACGCCCGCAGGCAAAGGAACACCCACCAGGGGGGGCCACGTGGCAGGAGCACGACACTAAGTAGCCTCAGAAGTATCAGTAATACAGTAATACATAAAAAATGTAAATGTTTTAATAAAATAATTACCGTATTTTTCAGAGTATAGGTCGCACCTTTTTAATCATTTTTTCATGGCTTGCGACCTATACTCAGGTGTGACCTATATATGGCTTTTTATAAAATAAGCTGATTTGTAATCATACATGATTACAAATCAGCTTTTTTTTGTTAATACATTTATTAACAAAAATTAAACTGAGACACACTCTTACAATAATGTCAGCTAACAAATGTATTTTTTTAGGTGTTTATCCTGCTAAAATTATTCATTTATTAAAGAAAAGTTCAGCTCAGACACATATTTGCTATAATTTTTTATCAAACAATTAATTGTTTTTAAGTGTTAATCTTCTTAAAAGCCTTGCTGTGCGCTCCTGTGGAAGAGACATTTGCAGCAGAGCTAAACACTTGCCACATTTTGACGTAGGTGCAACCTACACTCAGGTGTGACCTATATATGGATTTTTCCAATTCTTTGGCAATAATTGGATGGTGCGACCTATACTCGGGTGCGACATATACTCCAAAAAATACGGTACTAATGAATATTCAAAAAACAAAATACAGTAGTCTTTCTTGACTTCACTAAACAAACAATATTTTTACAAAAAAGACTTATAAAATGTTTATTTTGAAAATGTGTCAAGTAAACAATACGTTTGTATGAAAATAAATAAAAGCATGAGCCACTGGCCAAAAGGATGGTCCAGCACAGAAGATCAACATCATCAGGTCAGGACTCTGCGGTCTACACTCATCTCCAGGTCAGAGGTCACTCTTTCAGGGATGAAGATGTTCACATCCTTGATAGAGAGGAACAATGGTTTGAGAGAGGAGTAAAGGAGGCCATCTTTGTGAAAAGAAACCGTCCATCATTAAACAGAGGTGGAGGCCTCCAGGTTCAAAGTCAAAGTCAAAGTCAACTTTATTGTCAGATCTGCAATATGTACTGTACAGGACATACACAGGACCGAAATTGCGTTTCTCTCAGTCCCTCGGTGCAACAGTAAACATCTAAACATTGAAACACTGAAACATATAATAATAGACATAAGCATAAAATAGTAAAACTAACACTGTCCTGAGTTTTTGCATAGTGGTATAAGAGTATGAAAATTTACACCAACTCTAAAACTAAAACTAAAACATTAAACATTTAATGAACATAATACTGTCCTGAGTTTTTGCATACTAGTATAAAAAAAGAGTATAAAAAGTATAACTAAAATAAACTAAAGGTTTCTAGCATTGACATTTGCAAAGTGGCAAAGCAGCGTATGAGTTAATGTGCACAGTATATGTATGAGGTAGTAGTTGATGTTGTTATAGAGGCAAAAAGTGGCATATGCAGTAAGGCACATTGGGCATCCCTGAATAAGACCGTTCAGAGCACACTGTATATGTATCAGCAGTGGTGTAGATATTAGAGTAGTGTACTGTAAATGTAAACAGTAGTAATTAAATGTAAGCAGTAGTAATAAAAGTAAACAGTATTAATTATTATACATCCCAAAAACAGTATTAAACAGTATTAATTATTAATAGTATTAAACTAGAGATGTCCGATAATATCGGCCTACCGATATTATCGGACCGATATTGGCATAAAAATGTAAAATCTCTACATATCGGTATCGGTTTCTCTTCCGATAACAAAAGCCCGATAATTCACATTTTATTTAACAATGAAAAATTATAGTAGGCTGTATATTTTACTTGTTATTTTAGTTGACATTACATGTTCCAAACTCTTTTACAGCTACAATGTTTAATTTTATTTAAGTCAAATTTGTCCTAGCTATAGTGGGTATTGTCAGGATTATCTCAGGGAGAGCATGATCCAACCTATTGTTTAAGTTTTTTTTTTTATAAATATGGCAGTTTTTCCATAAATTCAGTTGAAATGGTTCTTATTTTCTACAGACTGTTTGCCTGTGGAATGTATCCAGTGGGGCAACACAATAAAGCAGACAAAATGTCCCTGACAGGAGATATATAATTTCACTTTAATATCGGTTTGTAATATCGGTTAATATCGTAATCGGAAATTAAGTGTTAAACAATATCGGCATATCGAATATCGGCAAAAAAGTCAATATCGAGCATCTCTATATTAAACAGTATTAAAGTATTGTCAACTGTCCCCTTCTTACAATGCTGTTATTGCTAGTATCAGCCCTCTGTGAAAAGAAAACAACCATCAGGGTGCTGCTAACTATCCATTGTTAGGCTGATGGTCCTCCTTGATCATGTGAGCAGCTGGTTTCAGCTGTCAGCAGCAAACTGGTTGATCCACTGTGAGAGGGTGCTACAGTATTTATAAGATTGAGATGAATACAGCATCTCAGACTGAGGAAGTCTTTTGGACAAAAGATAAAACGTTTCTACAATTTTTTTTTGTTTGTTTTGTTTTTTGAATGTCCAGAGGACCAGACTTAGCATTTTTAGATTTTTCTACCTGGATTATTGAGCATGCATCAGGGTCATCATCACACGCTTCTTAGCTGCAGGTGGATGTCCCTCAAGAGGAAAAAGACAGCTGCTTCCTCTGTCTCAGACTGGAAATAACACAAACAGGTAAAAAAATAAAAATAGTTAATAAGATTATCATTTTAAATTAAAAAGGTTAATTATTAATAAAAGAACAATACCTCTTCTTGAACGGTTGAGGTGGTTGCATCTCTCGGTCATCATCAGGGCAGGGATTTATTCAGCTCCAGGACTTGTTGACATGAGTTTTTTCATAAAGTGATGAACTTTTTGGCTGGTGTTGACATGATGGACGTGATGGAAGACGTGGTAGAGACGCTCAGTTAATTTAAAGCCTGCACATCAACAACAACATTTCAGACGTAGATCCAGAGCTTTAAAAAGTCCTACAGTTTGTGTTATTGATCTGGACTGATCTGACCTACCTGAAGGCTGTTTTAATGCTGCTGCTGCTCTGTTAGCGGTGTTTACAAGCTGCTGTTCTTCGTTCACGTTCGGATCACGTCGTAAATCCGTTCAAGTTAGACGTGTTGTCTGCTGCAGATCCAGTCTCCGTGAAACAAAGTCCACACACCGTTTTGGATGTGCGCTCGTGTTTTTAACAAGAAAGTCACAACGTTCCCAAACAAACAGGAGACCGCAGCGAGATGCTAAACCTAGCTTAATGCTAACGTGTGCTACAAGACATAGGGCGGTCGCATAGACTGACGTCACTCCTGTCTTTTTTTTAAATCGCTCCCCCCGAGACGCATTGGCGATACAAAATAAAATTACAGTTCTACAGAAAATGGCAAAAAAGTAATGCACAATAATTTGGAGTGAGTAACTTTAATCTGACTACTGGATTTTGAAATAGCAACGCGTTAGATTACACGTTACTGAAAAAAGTGGTCCGACCAGAGTAACGCGTTACAATGTAACGCGTTAGTGACATCACTGGTTATATGGCATGCACAACGGGTGTGCGCCACTCTCAAAATCTGTTTGTCCACCATAGGGACAATTCAGCTGGTCGTGCTCTGTCCTCGCAACACCTCTCTCACTGGCTGTGTGAAGCCATAACAGAGGCTTACAAGGCTGCAGGGAAGGAGCCTCCCGCGTCTCTGCGAGCTCATTCGACGCGAGCAATGGCTTCGTCCACAGCTCTGCATGGTGGGATGTCGGTCAGCAACATCTGTCAGGCCGCAGCATGGAGCTTGCCCTGTTCTTTCACCCGTTTTTATTTACGGGATGTTTCTACTTTTTCTATGACTCATTCAGTTCTGGGAGTCCTGGATAAGTAAGGGGAGTTCACCTCCTAATGTTCTAACTGTTCCCCTGTACATAGTTCATGTAACAGTTTTGACTTTTACCCTTTTTTGAAAGTTTTTGCAGCCAGAGAGTGTTCCTCTCCTCGGCTATGTGCAAACACAAAAAAAAAATCACAAATAAAAAACACAACAACGAAACAATCTCTTTTAATGTTGTTGCTTGCTGTTCAGCAGCAGGGCACGTCTGGAGGTTGATTTAAAGGCCTGCAGGCCTTCCTCCAGCCCACCACCTGCCTTTCCTCATGCATGAGGAAGGACAAGCTTATTGGGATTGGGTGAGCAGATGCTCCTCATTGGTGGGATCCAGCGTGGCATGGGCTATTTCCTGCTACGCCCTTTATTCCTATAGGCAGAGATAAAGGGCGGAGCTAATTACGACATTAGAATGTTGGTTACGTATCGTAACCCCAGATTCTATGAGTAATTAGCGGAGCCCTTTGGCTATCGGGCCACTCTGTATCCCAAATGGCTGAATGAATAGCTATTTTGGATGTAGTTTCACCTCGGTCGAGGGGTTTTATCGACCCGAGGGGTGGGCCCATTCGGTAGGTGGACGTGGACTAAAAGGTTTTCAGTAGGCGCTGACGCGCGGGGGAGGATTCCAATAGGCGGAGCTAAAGGGCTCCGCTAATTACTCATAGAATCTGGGGTTACGATACGTAACCAACGTTTTTAAGAAAGCTGCATGAGCATGACCTAAAGCTCTCATCTGATTGGTTGCCGTGTATGTCAATCAAGTGACGGGATGTTTGATTGGCTGACAATTTTTTAATGTCACGCTGCTGGAAAAAATAATAATAATAATGTCACGCTGCGATCGACCAGTCCTGCCTCCGTGATCGACCGGTCGATCGCGATCGACGTAATGAGCAGGCCTGGTCTAAATGTACTGGCAGGAGCACACTTCTAGTAAAGCATAATGTGAGGACCAGGGGCCTCATGTACAAAGACTTGCATGGATTTCCTACTGAAAAGTGACGTACGGTCAAATCCAGAAAAGTGTGTACGCACAAAAAAATCCAGATGTATCAAACTGTGCGTACACCGGAATCCACGCACATTCCTTTTGTACATCACAATTAACGTGGAACTGAGCGCACGTGAGACACCTCCCCTGACACGCCTTCATTTACATATGTTAAACAGATGCAAATTACTTCCTGCATGTGTGAAGGACATGTTTGTTTGATCCCTGCGCGATCAGAAATCATTTCTAGATTCAGGAAAATAATGAATTTAATATAATATGAGTGAGGAAAATAATCCTAAGTAAGAATAGTAATAAAATGTGTTTATCACGCAAAGAACGAGTGATTGTGTGTCGGTATTAGTGTGTGCGCGCACCCTGCTTTGGTGCGCAACCGGCTCATCCATTCATTCTGAGTGAAAATATTAACTTTGCGCACGAGTTTATTACCATAATTACTGTAAACACAGAGGAACTTAGATGTTTGGTAGATCTTTGTTTATTTAATAGATGATATGAAGAAACGGGTCTGTGCGTCTCAGTGGAGAGTTTTCATGACATGACGTGATGTTGGAGTCTCCAAACGCTGCGCGCGCCGCAGCCTTGTGCGCAATCTGTTTGTCTGTGAAGCTTTTACTCTCCTACAAGTTATATATGGTGTACTTTCACGTGTCATTTTGGAGAAATCTACAATAAACGCAGATTATGAATCACCTCCAGCTGCCGTGTAACACCGGCGAGGGTGCGCGCGCGCTCCAAAGCGCGACCACTCAGCCTTTGGAATCATATAGATGAGACATTCCATTGGACATGAATCGGCTTTGTGTGGACTGGACTGCCCTGATCGGCCTGCCAGCTCCCTCAGGAAAGCTCGGGAACAGTTTGATCGCTGCTTCTGCATGTGCACGCGTGATGCACGGCTCCTGTGTTGCTCCAGAGCGCAGCAGTGCCAAACTGAAAAATGATTATTTCTGAAAACGGCTGATAAGCCATATCCTAGATCAGAAAATTATATCTGTTTATAAATAAATGCTCTGCGTGTTACACTATTTATTATATCCTCCAGTAAGGCTGAATGAATCCGTTCCTGTTAAATTTATTTTTGGCACAACTTTGCGCGTCCTTTATTTAACTGCGTCATGTGGATGTAATACTTGTTAATCGTGTGTTTGGTGGGAATATTAATCATTTTCACATCATGAACAGTTAATAATAATAATAATAATGATGACATCAATTTATAACGCACATTTCATCAATGGAAATCTCAAAGTGCTACAAGGTGCAACAGAATTAAATGTCAATGAAACAAATAATAAAACAATTAAAATCAACAACAGTATCAGCTATGATCAAAAGTAGAATCATGAGGAGGCAGAGTATGCTCGGTTGAAAAGAAAGGTCTTCAAGCCGCTCTTAAAGTCAACCACAGACTGTGGGGCTTCAGTTTCTCAGAATCACCTGTAAGTGTCGCCAAAGGAACAAGAACCACAGAAACGTGCGTACGCCAGCCCTACTTGGATGCGCACATATTCACGTTCAGTTCAGTTTTGATACATACGGGGTTTTGCATGGATGGTGACGTACGCAAGGTTTTTGTGCGCACGCACGGTTGATACATGAGGCCCCAGATTTTCAGAATCAGCCTTTATTGTCATTACACAGAAGCACAACAAAATTATATTTCAGTATAGCCATCCAAAGAAAACAGCATGGGTAGACAGGGATGCCTGAGACTGCAGCCTTTTGTGAAGCACTGCCCTTTTATTTAGATTTTTATTTAGATTGGGCAGCATGGTGGCACAACTGGTAGAGCTGCTGCCTCTCAGCGAGAAGGTTGCCGGTTCAAATCCCGGTCCGGGGCCTTTCTGGGTGGAGTTTGCATGTTCTCCCCGTGCATGCGTGGGTTTCCTCCGGGTACTCCGGTTTCCTCCCACAGACCAAAAAACATGCTTGTTAGGCTGATTGGTGACTCTAAATTGACCCTAGGTGTGAGATTTTCAGAATCAGCCTTTATTGTCATTACACAGAAGCACAACAAAATTATATTTCAGTATAGCCATCCAAAGAAAACAGCATGGGTAGACAGGGATGCCTGAGGCTGCAGCCTTTTGTGAAGCACTGCCCTTTTATTTAGATTTTTATTTAGATTGGGCAGCATGGTGGCACAACTGGTAGAGCTGCTGCCTCTCAGCGAGAAGGTTGCCGGTTCAAATCCCGGTCCGGGGCCTTTCTGGGTGGAGTTTGCATGTTCTCCCCGTGCATGCGTGGGTTTCCTCCGGGTACTCCGGTTTCCTCCCACAGACCAAAAAACATGCTTGTTAGGCTGATTGGTGACTCTAAATTGACCCTAGGTGTGAGTGTGAGAGTGGATGGTTGTTTGGTGTGAGTGAGACAGGTCCCTCTTGTAAATGAGTCCCCGTGACTCAACGATGCTAGCCTGTATAAATAAAGGTTGAATGAATGAATGAAAAGATAAGGAAAAGGAAAAATATGAGGAAAGGGGAAGTATAAAAATCATATCTCATACTGTGTCCTTCAAGGGACACAGTGTGAGCTTACAACTTCTCTGAGATATATTCCTTCCTGCCAGCAAGATTCAGTAGCCGCAAGTAGTCTGCGATTCTCAGCAAGAATCCCGTCCAGCTTACGGCTCAGCTCACACAACATTTGAGTCTGATTGTTGACATCATGACATATTCTTTCACACATGCCGGGCAGCCTTACAATGGCCAGAACAGCTGCCAACATTTTCTGAATTTGTCGATATGCCAGGTATATACCACATCTCCAAAAAGCAGAAATCCTGTTATCATAAGTCCAATTATGTACACATTTTTAGCATCCTTGACTGACAAGATAGACAAAAGCACGATATTCTACTTACCCCAGGAATCCATCATGTATACGGCTGACAGTGTCCCATCGGGGCAGGAGGGCTCTCCTTCGCCCTGTCTTCTCGTTGAGAAAATTTGATCAATTACACTGAGAGACCAGCAGACCAGATCCATAATTTACAATTTGGAAGATATGCAAAAAGAGGCTCTAAGTCTAAGAAAAAGTTCACAGGACAAAGAGAAGAGCAGTGTAGGAGCATGAGGGAAAAGTGTCCGCCTTCACCGAGAGCAAGAAAGAAAAAAAAAAAAAAAGAAAAAAAAAACAATGAAGACCAACCATATATTTGTTAGGAGCCTGAATTCCAAAACCAGTTCTGCATACCAAGTTTTGTGTTCATGAGAATCACTAAAGTGGAGATTTCCGGGGTTGACCCGACCCCGGATAAGCGGACGAAAATGGATGGATGGATGGATGGAGAATCACTAAAATTATTTATTTCCATGTTGAGATGTTCTTTTAATTCATTAAGTTGGCCAATAGAACGCTTTGCTGCCAAGACAACATTTAAAATGTGATTTGATTTGGGAAACAATTACATTAATTATGAATAAAACATAACGGATTGAAATACTGCCGTGCCCTTGAAAGAATGTGAGTAAATGTGTGCATGGGAGGGAGCCAGGGCTGTAGGGAGGGTGCAAGGGGGTAAATAAAGAAATTAAGTCCCCATGTGCTGAAGGGCATAAGCCCAGCATTGCTACCCCACTTTTTTTATTTAATTTTTGCTCTTAACTAGGACACATAGCAGAGATTGTTAGTTTCCAAACCCACATACTTTCAAAACCAGGGTAAAGAAAAGGAATGCCCACTGTTTTACACACTCATATATTGTGATCTGAGCGATGAAGAGTTATGAAATGACTCGCAAGCTCAAGGTCAGTAATTTCAACATTACTTTATGGTCAACACAATTTGGAGTCAAGCTGCTTTGCTTTTGTAGCAAACACATTAACCTTGTATATTGGGAGGACAATTAAATTTGTTCAGCTCAGTGTGGAAAAATGTTAAACAAGTTATCATGGGACAAAACAGAATAGGCAGTAATTCACCTCACAGGCAGTAACAGCATCAAAATCTGTCTACTGGGAAATTTCCTGACGTTACGTTCTGATTGGTAATTGTTGAGTATGCCTTTTTTATATAGGTATTGGAAGATATTGCATTTAGTTAACTTAATGGGATTATTCTACTCAAACAGAGCTAAAACAAGAGCCATGATATGAAACCATACAACTCGATCGTCTCCATGTCTGGTCCTTGTGGCACATCTCCATGTTTTAGATGTTTCCCAGCTTCAACCCACCTGATTTATTAACTAAATTACTTCCTCAGCAAGACATCCAGTTTTGCAGAAGCCTGTTAATGGCTCAATCAGTTAAATCAGGTGTGTTGAGGCAGGAACTAATCTAAAGTCCAATTTGAACTGTTGAATTTTAAAAATGGCAAAGGACTAACTCACACTGCTATTTTAAAATCTTGTAACCCATGACACAGTGTGCAATGTACAATTAAATAAATCCCATAGTGTGAACATGGTTGACACCATGCAGGACAGCAGGCCCAGACAATGTCATTGTACAGTACTGCTGTTAAGCACCTTGGTCAATGCAAGGCATTGTAGGAAGGTGCTATACAAATAAAGTTTATTATTATTATTATATTATTAGTACTGGATTGTTAGGTCATTGCATGTTATTAGTTTAAATTCAGCATTAATTGGTTCAGTTTGGGAAATTATGGTTATGTACCTTTTCTGAAAGGTGTACAGTAGTCCCTTGATTATCGT